>PQXI01000158.1:0-86993 GCA_004786145.1 Botrytis paeoniae
GTACTTTAAAATTTATCTACTAGACCCTCTGGTCTAGCCGTCCTATATAGTCATGGACTGAAGGTGGACGTTAATTAAATCAATCAATCAATCAATCAAGTAGTAAGATCTAAGATTGACTTGAGGATTGATCATACGAATCAATGCCTTGTATATATACCTTGAATAGGTGATAAAGTCATCTAAACAGATAAAAGTGATCTCCCTATAAGCTGCGTAATTAATCAATTGGGCGGAGCTCAATTAACTCATAGCTATATGATTACTGAGAAGATCGATCTAATTCATACACGTGCAATACACGTGATATTCACCTGATACGGGATTTTCCGTGACAATTATAGAATAAAGATAATAATAGTGATATTTCTGAGAATTCAGAATATAAAGTATTATATCGGAGAATATTGTTTTGTGGATCCAAATCTGAAATCAAAGATTGAAGGGATATTCAGAATATTAGAATAATCCAAGCGAAATTCAAGATAGATGGAAAGTTCTTTAGTCAGAGCAATTGTTGATAAAAAGATTGTATTTCTATATTATAGTCTACTAATCAGTAGTTTCCGAGTATAATATCTCGGGTCATATTGATTAATAAAAATGATACTCGAATGAAGATTCTTCTATTTATATATAATGTTGTGGCGCATACAAATCCCCCGAGCACATCGTGCACTGCCGCAAAGTCCTCGCGACCTACGAAACCTGGCCCCCAGATATCAGGCCCAAATACCCACCCCGCAACCGGGCGGCTCAAGAACGATTACTGAAATAGCTAATACACACACCAGTCAAGTTCGCTGAATTTATTGCTATAACAGACTTTTACAGAAGTATATACCCTAAAACACTACCAGAAGAATAGAAAAAGGAAATGGAAATGAATCAATCAATCCGAGTGAACACAAATATAGAATAGGAGGTGACCGATATAGTAAGGCTATAAAAAACAAAATCTATATATACAATATACTACACTGCATTAGAATATATACAAAAGCTATCCTTATAGAATAAAGCAGCTTTCAATCAAAATATTATATAAGAAATCGGAAAGCGTGCACAGAGGTATTTAAAGGATCGAAGACAAAAGCGCAAGCGTGTTAGCTATCGCTTGGGAGACTATTAAGAGTATTGAGACCCCACTCTTAGAAGAGGGGGATTATATAAATTAGAGATCATCCCGCAGTTAGCCCAACCGTAATGCCCCCTGAGAGATTCGCCTATACGGCCCGGTTGAAAATTACTAATAATAATAATAATAATAATAATAATATATAATATTAATTATATAGAATGAGTTACTAGAGTTTCTCTATTCCTATTATATTTTTTGATAGATATAAGACGTTTGAGGGTATCAATAAATGCATTCATATGTTTAGAGAATAATTCTGTAAAGGAAATGTTAATAAGCAAATAAGCTATAACTCTAATATCCACTAAAGCGGATATTTTCATATAAAGCCTGTGAAGCGAGATTTGATACAAAAATGTGAAATTTCCTTTACTAAGGAGGCTTTGAAGATCAATATGTTTTAGGTTATATTGAAAACCTTGAAGGGAGACTTTTCTAAGGTTTAATCCTTTCCCGATTTGTAAAAGTTGGGGGGAAAGGGATCAACCTGGGGGTTGGTTTCATCAGATTTCTTGTTAAAAGAAAATTTTTTATTAGGACCTACTTTATATATACCTCTGGATGAATATATATGATCTTTTATCTATCCCTTCATTCCACATTTATAACAAGCTTCTGAGGTCTTGGTTTTTATTTCTAATGATGAGCATGATATAAAGGTCCTTAGAAATAAAGGTACTATTAGATTTGATTTTGTCGAGGGGGTTACCAGTTTCCGATTCTTATCTAAATCTGAATTTGAAAGTCTAATTTGGTTTACTGCCTTGAGTCTTACATTGACAATTCTTAGTTGAACATTAACATTAATTAGGTGATCTATATAATCTCTGAGTTTTGGGTATATATCTATGGTGGTTAGGGTAGCGTTACAAAGATTCGAAGAGATTTTGTAGGCAATTTCCCTACAATAGATGCTTTCAGGAATTTCTGCTTTGGAAGCTAGTTTCAAGAATTGAGTGTAAAATTGATGGAAGATTAGAGTGCCCATATGTAAGATCCTAAAGTCTTCAGTAGCTAGTTCCAAACAATTTGGTACTAGGAAAACAGTAGCTAAAAAGTCGATTATAGCTTCAAGGGTTCGGAATTCCGTATGAGTTATTCGGGGTACTAAGTGGTTTTGTACTATGCCTGTAGTCCAATTGAATACAGTCTGTACTTTGAACTATTCATTTAAATAATGGTCTGCATTATCAAGCAATTTCCCTTCAGCGAGGATTCTTTATACTTCGAAGGTAGGTTTGATATTATTATTTAAGGACTCTAGGTCTTTAATTTTACTACTGAGTTTTCTTACTTGATATAAGCTATATAAGGAAACCAAGGATCAAGGGTTTTCTATAATAAATAAAATCTATCAAAGTGTAGAGAATAATAAAAGCGATCTTTGTTGGTGTCGATGACGAGATAAGTTTGATCTTTTTATTAAAAAAGCTGAAAAGTGATTCAATCGTTTTTGAAGTTTAGTGTTTTATCGAATAAGTTCTAGCTTAATCGGGGTAGAGAGGTGTATAGCCATAGTGACTTTTTCAGGTGTAGAACCCATAGGATTCGCTGATATAGGCAACACGGAGTGATCAGCTGTAACTGGATTCATAGTTCTTCCAAATGCAGAACCAAGGGGGTTTGCTGGTATAGGCGGTATGTTGACTTTGGCCATTCTATATCTTTTTAAAGGTTGGGGTGCTTTTTTGATATCTAACAATTGTTCCGAAGATTCACTCTCAGAACCTTAAATAACTGTTTGAAGCTATTCTAAGGGGTTAGACTACTAATTATCTAATCGTAAACTTCCTGCCATAATGGCTTTCGTATTAGAAGCCATTCTAATGGGTAAATAGATAATAAATCTTTAGAGGGAATTTGTATCGAAGATGCTTATATATACTCTCAACTTAGATTACTAATAAAATCTTAGCTAAATATTCTATCCTTCTCAGAATCGTTAGATAAACTTGATATAATGTGACGATTAGATTCAAGGCATAATTGATAATTGATAATAAATAATGAATTGAAGTTAACAATCTATATGAAAGAATATCAAGTTATCGAATATAAGAATTAAAGGTATAACATCCTTTTATACCTTCTGCTGGCAGGACCTTAAGGTCCTGCCGGCAGAACCTTTTTCCCTGCCCTTACAGGCATAATCCTTTCAATCCGTCATAAGGCCTTTAATTCCGATCTTTTGAAAGGCTTCGTTTATTTTGTTTCGAATGATTAGAGGGGAGAAGGAAGTAGGGCTTGGAATCTCCGGTTTGATTAGGATAAGTTGTTTTTGAATTGAATCGATCTTTTTCTCTGTAATAATAGATTTAATGCTTTTCCCATTGGAAATTAGATTCTATTCTCCTTTTTTTGAAATATTCGCATATGTTGATTTTGATATTGATATAGTAATAGAAATAGGAGATTTGCTTAGAGCTTTGGCTTGAGATTCGATTTTTTGTATAACTGTTTCGAGATGATTGATTTGAAAGGTGATGATTTTCAAGGCTGTAATGAGATTTCCTTTTTCTGTATATTCTCTGAAAACCTCTAGGAGATCTAATAGCTTTGTTTGTTTGTTACATAATTGAGTAAGAGTAAAGGCTAGTACAATAAGATCTCTTGCTTTTAGGATAACTTCTATAAATAATTTTGGTTTGTTTTCAATTCGGATCTATTTATTGGAATTATTTAAAGGTATTATTGAACCCTGTTTTCTATTGGGATTGATTGAAAAGATTGATTTAGCTATAAACTGAGTAGCGAAAAGATTATTAGATAGATTTTTCTCTTAGTTTTCTTGGGATGGATTGATTGGATTAATGATTGATGATATCAGGCTTGAGATTCCTGAATTTGAGATTCTGGGATTGAAGGGTGGACTAGATAATATTGGAATTCTAAAATGATTGTTGGGATAAGTACTAAGGATAAGGGTTTTAGAGATTATTTTTATTATATCTATATTTATATTATTTCTTGAATTAATAGTAGGATTAGTATCTATTACTATACAATCGGAAGAGTTTGAGGAATTTATAATAATATTTTTGACTCTGATTGTAAAGAAAAGAATTTTCGCGAATTTTTGTGTATATTTTGTGTTTTGAGTGTCAACGACAATATCACAACAACTACTAATCAGAATCACTTGGGGGCAATTGTAATCAATTTGGTTTAATAACTATGATCTAGAATGATTGCGAAAGAGTTGTATTTCGAGGAAAGAGTTTCCTTCGAAATTTGTTGTGTTACGATTCTGTCTAGAACATGTGTACATTCTCACTTAATCAATCAAAGGAGGAAGGAACGACAGTGAGCTAGTGATTACACAGTATTTCTGTTTCTTTATCTATTCTCCATGTATAAAATCATCTGGAACGGTCAGGATGGAAGTGACTTATTGCATGAAATTGATTTGCCAAGTTCAGGTTTCTCATTTCACTTGAATTGAAGCTGTTGTAGCTGTATCCACGTTGAAGAACGTACCTACCTAGTGTATTTCTGTCGTAAGAAGCTGTCCTTTTTGTGGAATGATGTATGATGGGGAGTGAAATTTGATAATCGAAGTGAAACATGTGCGCAAGTAAAATATAAATCCTTTCAATTCCTCAACAACCTAAGCCGGGTATAGTACTACTCTAAAAATGACTCCCCTAATCTCGTCGCCTTCTCTAGAGGCAGCGTGTCCGATTTTCATGTGAGCTTTCATTATTTGAAAAGCTCTTAATATTCAGACTGAATCCAGAATCTCAAACAAAATCAACTTTCCAATGGGATTGAACAGTTGAAGGTTCCAGCTGCCAGATTATATCCGGACTATTCAAACCCCTCAATCCATCTCCTAACCATTTCACAATCCCACCTATCAGATCTCTTCTCAGCTAGCATCCCCTTGATCCCCTCTGCCATCTCATGATTCTCAAATCCTGCCGGATATTTACCAGATTTGATATTATTCAATACAATGTGACGCTCGGTGCGGGTAGTAAAGGGGGTGATTAGCTCAAACGCTATAATTCCCAAGGCATAAACGTCCAATTTAGGACAGACAATAGCGGACTTTCCTGGAGGCATATAAAGCTTTGTGCCTGCTTGCTTTGACCCGAGACGAGACAGCTGTGTTGAGGGATTAAGCTCTATAGCTCTAGTAGATGGTCCAGCAGCAGGGGTAGCTGTAGTTTCAGCAAGTTTGACTGCTAGTCCAAGATCGCCAATGCACGGCGTAATATAAGCTTTGTTTTGATCGGCAGATCCAGTACACGTGGGACAGGCGCTTCTGCTGACGTCTATCAGGTCGTGCGAGGGAACGAATGCTTCCAGGTCCTTCTTGGCGGATAAGAATATATTGGCGGGCTTCAGATCTCTATGGATCAGGCGTTTTGCGTGAAGATATTGGACTCCATTGAGAATGGCACCTAGTATTCGAATTGTGGGAAGTGTATGAAAGCAGTGACGGATGGGAAACTCGTGACCTGGTTGTGGTGTATCTGTTGAGATATATTCCTCCAATGTAAGAGGATATACAGTAAATCGGATGTATAGAATCCGAGCTCTATTGTCTTGTGGAGTGATGGTGTTGCCATTGTTGTTACTTTCATATTCTTCCTCTTCATCTTCGCTTTCCTCTGACGACTTCCCGCTGGATCTTGTTGCGGTTGCATTTGAAACATCAAAAACGACACCACCATCACCACTATCTGTGAGGACTTGGCCACTACTAGTTTTACCCCGTCTTCTGTTGTCTTTCTCAAGTTCTTTCTCCATGTCTAAGCGCAAGTCATTCATGCCGAAAGTGGGGTCTTGCTGCATTCCAAGTTCATCTTCTGACTGTTCAACCTCACTCATAGACATTGAGAGATAGCTTGATTCATCCTCAGCATCCATCAAACGCCGTGTTGATGGAACAATTACATTTCCCATCTCAATCCAACAACCATAGTAGTTGACAATATTGGGGTGTTTGTGTTCAGCCAGTGCTTTTACCTCAGACAATAGTGCTGCTGTGTCAACCTTGCGTAGCTGGTCTGGTGTAATGATGACCTACAGGAAATTAGCAAGAGAAGATTTTTAGCAACTTGAATCGATCGGGATAGTCAATAAAAATCGAGATTCTCAACACTCGAACAAGGACAAATGCTAGGTTCAAGGGGCATGAATTATTCTTACTCACCTTCTTGATAGCGCATTCTAGGTCATCAACTCTGTGTTTCACTTTATAGACTGCGCCAAATCCTCCTTTGCCTAGCAAGCTAATTTGCTCCCATTCTCTGTTGTAAATTGACCTATATTGAAAAGGATTTGCGGTCAAAGCAGCTGACGAGAAAGGGTTCTTGGGGATCATTGCATGATTGAGATTTTGCGGCTGGTCGAAATAGGACATTCCAATCGATGAATTAGACGTTAATGGAAGGATGGAGTTTTGGCTAAAGGTCGAAGTCTGTACACGCTGCAGTGCACTTTGAGAGAGAATCGAATCGAATGTCGAGAGATAGCCCTCGCGTAGAGTTGCAAATTGTCGACCTGCAAGCTCGTCTGCTCTGGGAAGTACGCCTGACCTGCGAAGCTCACCCGCCATATCGCTAAAGAGCACTTGAGCTAAACGTTGGATATCTGGATGATTCTCTGGCAATTGATCATCTGAACCACGACCAGAGTTTAAGGTGGTCAAAGCTTGTGCTTTACATCTTGCCTCAATTAAGGAGAGGTAAAAAAGGGTGGATTGCTGGTTGTTTGATTGTCCAATTGGCAATTGTACATCGCCAAATCTCGTCAGAGCTGTAGAAGGAGATTGGGGAGGAAGGTGTATGTCCTCGGTGGATGAATCATATTGAGACTTTTCATCCGTTGTCTCCTCGTCACTAGAGAAGGTTCTTTTGTTGCCAGTAGTAGAAGACATGATATTCCTCTCCTATTTTGTCCTTGGACGACTTTCAATATCGAACTGAGGTCTGAACATTGAATTGCTGATATATAACAAACGAAGAGATTGGAGAATAAGTGCAGTATAGAACTGGCACGAGAGTCAAGTATGTTTTATGTCTTTCTTATACGTGTCAAATTGGCTTTTGATTGCGCTTTCTCCTTTATTGGTACCCTGTCAAGTGAAGGGCTCAAAGGATAGAGTGTAGGCTACAGGATATGAATATGCCCTGAGCTCTAGAACAGTCATCGAAGCTTCTGTCCAATTCTGGAGAGTTGCGCCCTGTAAAAGTGGGCCCGTGGCTCAGATAAGGCACGTGATACGGTCATCTAGAAAAATCAGATGAATCGTGGCGGTGAAACGCGTCAATATCAGAATCACGATTTCCTCATCACAAGGAAGAGAGGTCTCGGATATTCCATATTGATTGAAAGATAGCAACACAAAGACTTTAGCTGATGTCAAATAAAGGTTGAGTTGCAGAAATACTACGAGAACTATCAGGCTAGTTAACTTTGACTATCCTTCCCCAGATCAGATATCACTGGCTTTTCTCTTTGCGGCAGTGTTGTTCGCGTGTTGTGACAGACAGAACGCACATGGCTGCTCAAGTGGTTTGTCTTTCATTTGAGGACTGCGATCGAAAACCTAAAGACGGTGATCTAGTTATTGGCCATTGAAGGCTCGACAAGGATCTATCATCAAGAAAGCACTCGTGGTGAATGCATTCCTTGACGATAGGGCGCATTGCATTATCGTCTCATCTTACAACCCTCTGCAGACGATCCCACTACACCCAATTCAGTGTCTGCTGAAGCTTTGATTTGCTCACTCAAAGTCTTTCTACCAGGAAAAAGTTTTCTGCGCCCAGGAAACGCCGCGCTGAAGGTTGATGGTAAGGCAACACGGACAACTTCATGACATCCCATCCGCTGAATACTTTGATGTTGCTTGATGATATCAACGCGCAATCATACCAACTATCGACAGTAGATAGAGCATCTCGTTGCGTATTTTCATATTCACGCCGCTGCACTCAGTATATGAAAATCGCTTTCATTACGAGAACAACCGTAACAGCTTGCCACGCGTGGTCATTTCTCCCGCTGAAGGTTCAAAGTTGAAAGCGATTGAAACACCTAGGAGGAATGATCATTCGCTTCTTGCTTACCGAATTCTATCTTTGCAAAGAGACTCAATTCCCGCCATTCTATTGACGGCCTTATTACATTTTTGAATAAAGGACCAATTTATACAACAAACAATTGTCGGCAATGAAATTAGTCGTGTACCCAATATTATTCACGTTTACTTCTAATTTATCTTGCCAAAAAACCCGGTCTTCCACTTATCTTATTTATTCACCGTAATCACCAACGGGCAGCACCTCTAATTTTCAAGGCTTGGTCCCACGTCAAATATTACGATTCTCATCAAATCATGAGAACACTTCCATGGAAGAAAAAGAATGGTTCGACTACACTAACCCTTCCAAAGAAAACCATTGCGTCGGTCGGCAGGTCTGTAAAGCGCCCTCGTGTTGAAGCTTCTCCTTCTGATAGCGATGATGGTTCCAACCATCCACCTAAGCAGATCAAAGTCATAAGCCATAGTTTGTACCCTTATAGGCAGTGCTCTAATTCTCTTGCTGATTTTGATCAAGGTCGTGAACCATCTACATCGCCTCCACCGGAACCTCCCACTGAAAGGTTTGTTCAATTTTATGATCTATACGTTTGTGTCTAACCATTAGTAGTTTCATGGAGGAAGGTCGAGAGCATGACGATAAATATCGTATTGTCGAAGACGAATTTTTGACAGTTGCAAAGTCGTTCACTGTACATCTACACACAGCCGAATATAAAAGACTTGAAAAAATGGCCAAAACACGAAATGCTGATGCTATTAATTCAATTTCAAGGCCTGTGGTCGGTAGAATGCCAGATGCAACAAGACGTAAAGCCGAAGAAGTTGCAAGGTCGAAAGATCAGCGAAACGTTCTAGAGAAACTAGTTGGCGAAAAGGAAGATGGCCTTTCTGGTGATAGTGATGAAGAAACTTTGCCCTTTGTTGGAACATCACTTTATGGTCTGATGACAAGTCCGAAGAAAAGAGGTATATCACTTATGAACATTTCTTCTCCAACCAAAACTACAAGAGCAGCTGCGGGATTTCGCAATCCCACTAAATTTAAAACTTCACAGCGCGTGTCCTCTTCGACTATCAAAAGTAAGACTCAAGCTGTGGATCTGGATCTAGATGCTACAGCTTCCGAAGACGATGATGATCTAGATGCACCTATTTCGGCTCCAAAATTCTCATTCTCTAGACCGATTAATGGGAAAGATGCTGTTAATACTAAGTCAGAAGCCAAATTACCGAAAACATTAACAACAGCAACTCCTAATAAGCTACAAAGGTCGAGGGCCCCTGTGACTCTTGATGCCAATGTTTATAAATCCACCAAAGCTCCGATTGCTGATCCGTCCTCTCATTCATCTACCACTCAAGATAGGATAGCAAGACGAATTGCGCAGACGAAACTTAGAAGAAAACAGGAGGAGGAAGACAAAAAGAAACTCGACATCATACCGACATTCTTATGATTGATCAACAACCATATGTTAAAATTATCATCACGATTTTATATCACATATGACTCACGGCCCTCGTTGAAAGCTTCATTATGAAATTTGAATTCAATGGTTCATTACGATCATCGCAAATACAAGAAATTTGTGCACATTATGATGCCTTGAAAGGCGTCTCGTATGGTGCTTCAGCTTGTGGTGTGATACGTGCGAGATGTCTGCGTGCTCCACCCGACCAATCAACAAGAGCGGTATGGGTCGCCACTCTGTTATCCCAAACAACTACAGTTCTTGGTGCCCACTTGACTCTTACGTGAAAGTCGGCACCTAGTGCAATGTGGTCATATAGGAAATTCTATGAAACGGTTAGATAATCGTCGATATGTTGCAAACATTGGGGAGGACATTACCAATAGTACATCGCTTTCTTCTTGTTTCAACCCTACAATTTTTCGAGTGACTTGAAGACAGGTCAGTGACGAACAAACTGAATGGAGATCGCGTATACTTACATTGTCTATTAACATACAATGCCTTTTCTCCAGTTACAGGATGCGTTCGGATGATAGGATGAACGTTCACGACAGGCTCCCTGCGAGCAATGCCATTCCTATAGCGAGAAGCGTTCACTTGCTCAATACCTGAATGTGTCGCAGAAAGTCCATGCAGACGTTCTTTAAATGCATCACTGAGACGATTATATGCTTCAACACCATTAGCAAAGAGAGTATCCCCTCCGGTTTCTGGGACGTCAAGAACATATAAGAAAGTTGTTCCCGGTGGCTGCTTCTCATATGTGATATCAGAGTGCCATGCTACGCTATTTGTTCGAGTCTCGAAGAAGCTATCAGCCGTTTTGTCACCAGCTGCTCTGTGTACTAGGTGAACCTCAGGATGATTCAGTGGGGCTCCTGATGTAGGATGGATGTGAGGTCGTCCGAAATAACTGCCATATTTAACAGCGTCTGCGATCGGTAGATCTGCAAAGTCTTGATCTCTGAAAGCTACGACCTTTCTCTCTGCGACAAATCGAGCCAATTGGTCTTTGCCAGCATTGCTCAACTTGCTTAATTGTACACCTTTGATTTCTGTACCCATCGCGGGTGTCAATTCAACTGCCTCAACTCCCGGTGCAAGTAGTTCTGGATAGGTTGTATCGGCATCCAACCCATGGTCTCTATGCTCAAAAGACTCAAGAGGTGGGTATGTAATATCGTCCCAGGTTGGAAGATAATGTGGATACTGAGTCTGGGTATTAGAATAATCTCGTTACTCGCAATGAACTATGGAGAATACATACCGACGCAGCAGCAAATTTGCCAAGACCTTTCTCTTCAGCTTCTTTATCGAACGACGTGGGAGCAAGCTCTTTATAGTTTCCAAGCTCATCGCGACTGAATCTATCAGTTACAGACTTCTTCACTTGAGTTGGAAGAGCAACTGTTTCTGTTGCTGAAGGTGCCATTGTGTTTAAGGTGGTTGTTATTGTAATATTTCAATTGTTGGATGTAGAAGTTTAACTTATGCTTTCCAAATGAAACGGGAATTTGAAGGACTTAAATACATCTGGGCATAACGCATGTTCGCAACTTCAACATAACTCATTCGCCAAACCTACCACATTCAACCCGTCGATTCTTGATAACGACATCACACAAGGTTCTTATTGGAGCTTGCTCCTCAATTACCACTCCGCAAGATCTAATCATAGATAACAATCAGATCGTAACACGCTCGGAATACCCAATACGCAAGCAAAGACAGATGACACGCAATCCGGTGTAGTTGATCGTTGAGATATTAGAGTGGTTATTGGTCAATGGATGATGGTGCAATTGTGCTCAGCGATCACGAATGTTGTTTGGGAAATGTGATAACAGAGTGGATATATCGGGAATCGAGAGGTAGATAGTTACATTTATTACCCGTCACTTATAGAAATAATTTCTACCTGAATCAAGACCAACATTCCAGATATTCAGTACCCCATCCCCAGACTTCTCCTACTAGAGAGGAGTTGATGTTACACGTGATTTACAGCTGATTGAGTCACGTGCATCATCAACCCAAGCTCTCAGCTCATCTCAACATGCATTGGACAGATTACAAAGTTCAAACTTGAAAACTTTGATTTGCAGGAAGACAGGTTTTCGAATTGCCTTTGATCACTCATCATTATGGCTCATAATCCCTGTGAGCCTGAGTGCTGAGAAATCAATTGCCAATATGGTCGTCGAGACTATCCGTACTAATCGATCCACCCTAGCGTGCCTAGCGGCGTCATTCTCTATCGTTTATCTCTGCGGGGCAACTTTTTTCTCTTTTATCAAAATCCCACCATCAAAAGAAAAAATACAAGAAAAAGCCCGCCATCATGTCTGCTATGGATGTTGACGACGCGCCGGTATCTATTGCCTCTAGATTTCAGGCACAAGAACCAAAAACTGGTGCTACGTAAGTTTCTTCTTCAGAAATTTCCCCCAAGTCCCTATCGCTGATAGTTTCGAAGTATTCTCTGCTGCAACTGTGGCGCTCCTATCGATGGAACGACTTCCGCCGGTGCTCTCTGCTATGATTGCGTAAAGCTCACCGTCGATGTATCGCAAGGTATTCAAAGAGAAGCCACTGTACACTTCTGTCGAGATTGCGAAAGATGGTTACTCCCACCTCAAACCTGGATCCAAGCCTCCCTCGAATCCCGAGAACTCCTTGCCCTTTGCCTAAAGAAACTTAGAGGTTTACACAAAGTTCGAATTATCGATGCGAGTTTTATCTGGACGGAACCTCATTCTCGAAGAATCAAGGTCAAGCTTACTATACAAGATTCGGTATCGGAAGGTGTCGTTTTGCAACAGTCATTCGAGGTCGAATATGTGGTTGCCTATCAGCAATGTCCCGATTGTGCGAAATCTTATACCGCGAATACATGGAGAGCTTGTGTGCAAGTTAGACAAAAGGTTCCTCACAAGAGAACCTTTTTGTACCTGGAACAATTGATCTTGAAGCATGGTGCACACAAGGATACTATTAACATTAAGGAAGTCAAGGATGGTTTAGATTTTTTCTTCGCAGCACGAAATTCGGCGGAAAAGTTTGTCGACTTCTTGAACTCGGTTGCCCCTATTACAGCAAAGAAGTCTCAAGAACTTATCTCCATGGACATTCACACATCTACTAAATCCTACAAGTTCTCCTTTTCCGTCGAGTTAGTACCAATTTGTAAGGATGATTTGGTTGCGCTTCCAATTAAGTTAGCAAAGTCAGCTGGAAATATTTCCCCTCTTGGTCTTTGCTATCGAATTGGCAATTCTATCAATATCCTTGACCCACAATCCCTTCAGACTGCGGAAATCAGTTGCCCCATATACTGGCGTGCACCATTCAAACCTTTGGCTGATGTTCAGGAATTGGTTGAATTTATCATTATGGACATTGAGCCCTTGGGTCCTACAAAGGGACGATGGGCTCTTGCTGAGGCTACTGTTGCTCGTGCATCTGACCTCGGATCAAATGACAAAACCTTCTACACAAGAACGCATCTCGGAAATGTTGTCCATCCTGGAGACTCTGTCATGGGATATATGATGACTGGTACCAATTTCAACAACCCCCAATACGATGCCTTAGAGGAATCAAATAACTACGCATCGAAAATTCCTGATGTAATGCTTGTCAAGAAATTGTACGCAAGAAAGAAGAAGTCTAAGAACAGGAACTGGCGTCTCAAGCGTATGGGTAAAGAAGAAGGAGAAGTCTTACCCAGGAAGCAAGATCAAGAAAAGATGGATAGAGATTATGAGATGTTCTTACAAGATGTGGAGGAAGATCCTGAGCTCAGACAGACACTTGCTCTGTACAAGGCTCAACAGGCCCAGAAGGAAGCGGATGCTATGAGTGTGGCCGAGACGAGTGATGGTGAAGATGAGACACCAAAGATTGATATGAATGAGTTGCTAGACGAGTTTGATGAACTCAACATGAACGACCAACAATGAGTTTAATGATTCTCTGATGGTATTTCTCTTATATCCTTGGGCGGCGTTGGTTGGAAACGGCGTTTGAATGTTATTTGCACAACTTAAAATAGTTACGAGGTTAGGAGGCATGCAGGGGAAAGAGCATCTGGCTAAGCTCTAGGTAGTAAAGTGGTTAGATTAAACCCTATATGCTAGTGCACCATCATTCAAGATCTATTTTCTGGATTGCTTAGAATGTATATGAATATCTAGCCAAGTGCAAATTAAATATCCGGCAGACTTCATCATTTTTTTCCAACTGATTGTATTAAGAACTAACTTCTCTGTGAGCCAATAATTTATACTTTCTTTTTGCTTCTTCGAGGAGCATGAGCTCAATTTCCTTCTCTTTATCGATGAAACGTGGACGGTCAGTGCCATGCGCCCAATCTATGGCATGGAAAGTTCAATAAATAATACTAAATTTTCTATGATGCAAATCATGCGCTTTCTTTTGTAAAGAACGATTGCACAAAATTATGCCTACTATGTTCAGCGGTCCCCATCAGATACATGTCAACCAGCAATGTTGCAAAAGCGAAAATATGTATAGGTTGCACGAGGGCAGAATATAATGCGAGAGTTGGTTTGATGGAAACTATATCGGCAAATACATACTCGGTTATGGTAATATAGAGGGCTGCGAATGCGATGGGCAAGGTGAATTTGTGGTGATACTATGAAGAGAGATCGAGGACGAGTAATGTAACTGAAACCTAGCTGGAGAAGGACATTGAAGATACATATCATGGATGCGTGTTTGATGCAACGCCATGTTTGGGAGATAGTTAGATGACGTTGGGGTTTGCCTTGATTTCGGTGACGTGCAGAGAAGGAGGAGAAGAGCAGAGATAGGAGGTGGTACAGGGGATTCAGAATCCGATGATCATGGTTGCGATGCTGATTTCTAGCTCAAGCTTCCAGGTTGATTGAGAGCGGCAGAGGAATTCACATAGTTGCGCAAATGATTGGTGGGGAATGGATAGATGGGGCCGAAAATGTAAGATTTGTCTGGCATATCCTGACAGGAGCGATTCAGTATATCTAGTATCCCGTACGAGGGGACAAATTTACGTATTTAAGGGTGTAGAAAATGGTATAGATTGTTTTTTATACGCAAGACGTCCAATCGACCTACCTCTCTTTGATTGGATGAATGCTGGCAAACATTGATGCACCAAATTCTCAGCCCATCTAGACACTCGAAGTGGCAGATGGAAATATTTCAAGAGTGCGAACAATGCACTTCCAATCATGTTCGAATCCTTCTCATGGCGACGGGTAGGCGCATGAAGGTGCATCCCCCCCAAATAGACTCAGTGGTTTGTTTGTACCGGTTGAGTGAACCTAATGTCCCAGACTTTGGCCAATCGTAAGATCATGAAAATGGCTAATTTCCATCCAGCTTTCTCTTGTGTAGAACATCGCTGTCAATCGAATTTAGGTATAGATCTACCAATTCGATTGAGCATCAACATGAAGATAACATTCCATGGGAAATATTCTTGATAATTTCTCCAAAATGCAGTTTTTGCTACAGCGCTCGCAGTAAAAACGGCATGAGTTTTTGCCACGTCATTTGCATGTTCCCTTTGATTCGATAAATACTTGTAGGAGCATTGCAGAGTGAAGCAAAGTAGAAGTTTGCAATGCAACCTTTTTGCATATAGCAGGCCTCATGAATAGAGGAGCACCGAGACATTCAGGAAGCCTAAGATCAAGAATTGAAGCTCAGGGGAACATATCAAACGGAGCACCATCAGTATTATTGGATGGAAGGTATCTCCTTGTTAACCCCGCACCAAACTCCTATTTGGGAAGGTAGCAGGTGCGAAGCTGCATCTAAGCGCTTCTCGGCACAAACAAACGAATACCGGATCCAAGCTACAAACAATGGAACATGTTATGAAAGATCATTAACGTTGATCAACTCCGGCTGCTGGGACTTTCTGCTTGAAGAAGAAGAAGGAGAAGAAGAAGAAGCTACTGCTAGCAGTGTCTGTCTATTAGAATCAAAGAGACGGGGGGTCTAAAGAAATATAAGGAAGAAAGATGTGTTGAATCAAGCAATGTGTGATTTAATTGAAGACAGCCATCTTTGGAACGGAGCAGTTCCTTGCATTGACTTACATGGATTTCTTTTTCTTCCAGTCTGCAACCCTAACAGGTTTCATTTCAATCGGTATGCCTTGCAATATAAGTTGAAGATCTCCTCCAAGTTCAGATAAATTTTCTCCATCTCTTCAAACTCAAGTAATATAAATCCTCTACCAAATTTTATCAAAGCATTCCAAGGTGTATGGAGCACGCACATCTAGTCGAAACTTCAGACCAAACCCTCGATATCCAAAAGACACGCGCTCGGCTTCGTAGACATCAATGGCATGGTAAGAGATATCGCGAAGGTGGAGATATATTGTTCTTTCAATTACATCGATCCTGTTCTTCTGGTCGTGGGTAAGTGCGGCAAACTCAATCCCTAGACCACACCAAGGTTGTTGCTGAGCCGCGTTCTATAGATTCAGTCGTTACTTTGAGTCCTTTGAGACAGCAAACATGCATGATCTCCTCGATGGCCTTGAGAGTAAGTAAATCTACTGATAATATAAGCAGACTCTAAAGCAACTAAACACTGATCACAAACTCATATAGATGCATTATCAAGGGAATATGAATTGCCGGAGAATTTACACTTCGAGTTTTTTCTTCGCAGAACACATAACATAGGTGAAGATGCGTTAGTCGGAAGCGTGTTTGATGAAGGAGAAACAGTGTATGCTAAGGTGTTTGACGACGAGGGTATTGAATTCGTCTGTAGTGGACTTTTTGACAACAGATGGCAGGCGAAGGAAAGGAGGGGTGGACTATGAGAGTCAATGTCGAGCTGGGTGAGCTGGATGGACTGGACCGTAACGAGATGGTGTTGGGGTGAATCGGAGTCGAAATCCTGAAAGTTTCAATTCGCAGTTTGTAATTTGTAAGTTAAGGAAGTTTTGAGTTCGTATTCAATTGTCCCAGCCGATTTTGAACACCATGAAACTGACCGAAATTCTTGGTTAACACAAACATCCGAATCTCATGGCATACCCCTCTTTTCCCTACCTCTTTTCGCTTCCCGGAATAGACCACTGAGTCGATTGATCCCTTGGATTCAATTGACCCACTTGCGTGAATTACGAAGTTGTAAATGTTCCTGCCAGAAAATCAAGCACTTGATCGCAGTTACCTCATGATATGTTTTCAATTATCCTGCTAGCATCGTACCAACCATTATGAGCACTTTCCATGTTAATATCAAAAACATAGACAGATAATCTGCTACCTGTAACTACCAGATAGAAACATCTCTATATCATACCAGAAACATAAATCAAAAGTACTCTTATCTACCAGACCAACATAACCTTTTAACCCACTCCTATCCAAAAAGAATCACGGACAATGGGCTCTGATTCCACAATTTCAATCGGCTCTAGTCCACGAGATTCCAATGACTCTGATACTACACTTCCCATGATCTCAGATCTTAGTCCTCCAGATTTCAACAGATCTAATACTACACTATCCAGGACCTCAGATCTTAGTTTTCCAGATTTCAATAAGTCTGATACTACATTTCCCAGGGTCTCAGAGTTTTTCCGTCCAGATTCCAATGGGTCTGATTTTACACTTCCCAAGATGCCGAATCTTAGTCGTCCAGATTCCAATACGTCTAATTTTACACTTCCCGGGTTCTCAAACCCTCTGGCTCCCAATAACTCTAGTACTCAGCTTCGAAACTATCCCAATCCTTTGGTTCCCAACAACTTCAGACCTTCAGCCCCTTACAACTTTGGCCCTATAGTTGAGAATTACTCTGGTGTTACAGACCCGAGAAATCTTCGTCTTTCAATCCCAGATGGATACACACTTAACTCTGGCCCGTCAATTCCCCCCAAACTGATTCTCTCGCAACCATGCCTTTCCTGCAGCCGTAATTCTCCTCCTGGTCCACCATGCAATAATGTCCAGCCTTGCTTTGAATGTGTCAAGTCAAACAGGTTCTGTTCGTTTCCAAGAAGCGCTTTTTTGGTTGAACCAGGTTCGATTCTATATTTACCCCTTACATAAATACTGGCTGCTAACAATTATATCAATCTCAAGATGTCTTATATATTCCGGTACATCTACCTTATTACCAGTAAGTCAATTGTGCATCTTATCTATAGTAAAAAATCAACTAACGCGATTACGATAGATCTTGGGAGTGCAGTAGAGATCCATCTAATAGACAAGATGTCGTAGCGGCAGTCCAGCGCACAAAGACGACGGCGGAACTTATTGAAGAGTTACGGTGTAATCATCCTATATCACACACTGTACCTGAGCACAAACTGACAGACCAAGTAGCTGCAGCATTAATGACGATTCCATCAGTCCCGGATTACATCTTTTTCCGGTATTATCTCCAAGGCAGGGAGGTATGGGCGAATGATTATGCGTTAGTAAGAGACCTGAAGTGGGGAAACGACGATTATATGGAGTTGCGTGCCTTCAATATGCATACGGGAATTGAGTATCATGGATGTATGGTAGGATGGTGTCAGAAGAGTGTATGAGAACGTGGGAAAAAGGAATTATGTTTTGTTCTCTGCGCTATATAGCCAGCGATAATTTGGAGACCCAAGTAGTTGTCCAGCGAAAGATTGAATACTCACGCCTTTCTTTACTCTCATTTCTCCTTATAAACTTATAAAGTAAGCTATGGTGAGGTGGTTGATCCGATTTCAGCGGGAAAAGACCAGAAGACGAAATCTCGAGTTCGAGAGACTGTTTGATTTAAAACTTTTGAAATCGATATAACAGATGCGACGAAAATTAAATCTTTCAAGTTGACTGCGCGATCTGTTGCGACCACTGTCACGTGGTAATGAAAGCGACACGTGATAATCACGTTTATCTGCAACCGAGTCTTTCATGTCTGAGTCTTTGCATTGTCATAACAGATAAAACAAATATATATCTCGTATAATGCGATAGGAAAATATAGGGTTTATTTTACAAATCACTTATAAAGCAAAAAGATGAAGTATATTTCATCGATGTAACGAGAATATACAAGGTATCGACAATCCAAACCCACTGACGTCGTTGATTAGATTAACGACTTAACAATATGACGTAGATGTCTTTATCGATCGTGGTTCTTCCCCGCGCTTAACATTTCGATATAAGAATACCATACTTTCGACATCTATTTTCTCTTTTGCATATTAACTTCAAAAACTACAACATAATCAATCAAATTACTTAATTCGAAATGGCTCTCAGTCAAGCAGCAGCTCTCCTCGAGAAAGTCGTCGGTCATGATATCAATGCTGTCACCGAACAAGATGTAACAAATCCAGCGCGGGATCGTCAAAAGTATGCAGATCCAAGTGGCGAGACTATGAAAGCTCTATGTTGGATGGGTAAAAATACTGTCAAGATGCGTAAGTTTCTCCAATGAAGAGTACAATCATCACACATCTAATACCCCTCTTCAACGAATAGAAGAAGTACCAAAACCAAGAGTCGTTGAAGATAGAGATGTGATTCTAAAAGTTACCGGAAGTACTGTTTGTGGAAGCGATCTTCATTTACTTCATGGCTCGGTGGTAGAGTTGGAGAAGGGAGATATTCTCGGTCATGAATTTTGTGGTGAAGTTGAGTCTATGGGCCCAGCTGTTAAGGGCTTGAAGAAGGGTGATCGTGTGGTTGCCAGTTTCCAGATTGCTTGTGGCGATTGTTACTACTGTGAAAAGAAACAATCATCACAATGTGAAAAGACGAATAGTAATACTATTGAAAATGGAATGGTATGTTCAGATGTTGATCGTCTATAGAATATCGGGTGCTAACTTCGATAGTATGGAGGAAGAACAGCAGGAATGTTTGGCTACTCTCATTTCACTGGTGGATTTGCAGGTGGTCAAGCAGAATATGTTAGAGTTCCATTCGGGGATGTCAATCTTCTCAAGCTTCCATCAAATGTTCCAGATGAGAAGGGTCTCTTCTTGTCGGATGTCATCTGTACATCTTGGAACTGTGTTGTTGACACCGGAGTCGAAAAGGGAGACGTAGTTGCTATTTGGGGTGCTGGTAAGTATTTATTATCAACAAATCAGTCAATCATTCTAACCATATCTAGGCCCAATTGGACAGATGTGTGCAGAATTTGCTTTCATGAACGGTGCATCACGTGTCATCATGATCGACAGTAACTGGAGATTAGACTTTGTCAAGTCTAAAATCCCCAAGGTCGAACTCCTCGATTATAGTAAACTTCCTCGGGGAACCTCAGTCACCTCCAAACTAAAGGAGATGGTTCCACGAGGACCCGATGTCGCACTCGAGTGCGTAGCAGGTGAATATGCCAAAGGCTGGGCCCACTACTTCGAGATGATGCTCGGCATGGAAACAGACACATCAGAGATTGTTAACGAAATGATCACATCCGTCAAGAACTTCGGTCGATGTGGTATTACCGGTGTGTACGTCGGCTACACTAACCACTTCAACATCGGATCCTTGATGGAACGTGGTATCCGACTTATTGGTAATGGGCAAGCCCCAGTACATATGTATTGGGAGAAACTTCTCGAAATGATTGAGAAGAATGAATTTGATCCTTTGCAAATGGTATCTCATCGTGTTTCATTGGATGAACTTGATGATGTCTACTATAAGTTTGAGAAGAAGGAAGATGGAATGCAGAAAGTTTTTGTGCAGACGAAGTTTTCTGCGCCAGCTGCCCCGGGTACTCCAAGTCTTACAACTTATAAGAAGTGAGGGATGAATGGATGAATGGAGTTTTTAATGAAGGTTTATAATGATAATGAAAAAATGTACTTGTAGTAGAAAAGCAATATATTGTTCACAATAAAGGAGCAGGCTAGTGGAATGCATGTATTATTGACTATGTAGATTAATTGTACTAAGGTAATATCTAATTACGAAGTGGAAGTGATATATGCACAGTAACTAAGCGCACATGCTATAATTTCCAACATATATCAATATTTATTACGAAACAAGGATGTTTTTGTAGAGAGATCATATCTTCGTATCAAAGATATTCAAGCATATCAATGAGCCATTGGACCATGATACTAGGTAAAATTGTTACGATTTCTGTAAATCCCGTGTAATTTTCCACTCCTCACGTCTTCCCTCAGTCAGATCTCTGGTAAATAAATTGAACATGAACACTATAACTCCTGAGTCATCGCCCATTTCAAATCATCTCACTTCCGCTCTCTCCCACTGCAACTTCAACTCCTTAGATTTTGCCGTGCTACTCTCATTTCGTTCCATCATAAATCATCTCAAGCTCGTTCACATATATACATTTGCCCCTTCATTTAACCGAAAAAATGCCAGCCATCTAACAAGTAGCCATCATAGTAACCAATGCTGCCTTCTCCGCACTTGTGACCGTAAGTTTATAGACATATTTAACCTTGATCCACATTTTCGCATATGTGCACCAGTACGAAGCTATTGAACCTGTTAGTATACTTCCATTCATCTAAATCCCGCTTCTCCTTCTGCTCTTTTCTTCCATACAGCTCCGACTCAATGCACGTCGGATAAGACGACAACAGAAACAACCCCTCAAACGAAAGACCAAGACAAGAAAATAACTTACTCAAAGAAGGCTTGAACTCCTCCGGTCCACTGTCTCCCTTACTCTCATTGACATTGTCGGTAACAGCCAACAATTGCGGGTTGACAAGATCATTAGCAAAAGCCTGGCGTTGAGCCGTAGTCCATGCAGAAGCACCTGATTTCCAAGCGTTACTCAAGGGAACAAGATGATCGATATCGAGATCGGAGGCGGCGGTCCAGGTTGCACCATCGTATGGAGACACCCAGGTTCCCGATGTGGCAGCACAGGCGGAATCAACGACGACATTTTTACCATCGCGCTTCAAAACGGTCTCACGTGTATTGCAAGTACCGGAGATAGTGTTCCACTAGAGAGAAGTGTATTAGGTTGGGTTTTGGGTAAATTGAGGAGGTATGCGAGTTGGCTGGGAAAGGTTGAGGAAAGAGAAAGAGGACGGTGAAATGCAAGGAATGAGATAAGGAGATGATTGAATGAACAAAGGAACATACAGTAGGGAACAAATCTCTCGCATAGCCATCTTGACTTCCGGCCGCAGCAACAGTCAAACCAGCAAGTTCGGTATTAGCAGTAGCTGTGGTTGGTACTCCGGTTGGTGCTGGCATTGGAACTGGAGTTGCTTGGACGAGAAGTCCCGTTGCTAGAACAGTGAGGAAAAGACCTTTAAGCATGATGAAATGAAGTTTAACTGTGAGAGTATACTTGTATTATTGAATTGAGAAGAAGGATGAAGATAAGAACATTAGATGGCAACACCAGTCTTTTATAACCAATTCATGCTGATTAGAACAATGGGATATATCAAAATACCCCCATCTTAATTTCTGGGGCCGATTTCTGGGCACGGCGGCATGCGAACATTGTTGCGTTCACTCCGGATTCTTTATCAAGAGGAAGCATTTCTAATCAGCATCCACATGTTTATCATCTCATCCATCCCATTCATATCACTTTTACCTTTTCCCAAATCCATTTTTCCTTTATCCTATCATACATAATCTCACCCACACGCCTGTGAACCATAATCTTTACGATGGTGTTGAGCTTCCCAAAGAAGGCAATTGACCCCATTAACTCCATTTACTGCTTCTTGGCACGCATAAGGCTTGAAGACCCTTTTTCGTGACAGTGACATTGTCCTTTAGAGTTAAAGATAAAGTTGATAAGGATCAAATCATTTCGGCACATGGTCTTGGCTGCTTATATTTCATACCTTATATGGAAGGTGGGGAAGTGCTTGGCGTACGGACGCCGCCTAATGATTGCCCCGTGAACTTTCATGGAGAAGGTGCATTTGATGGTGGTGAATTGGAATATACTTGAAATGTACAAGAATTAGTACACGAATGAAGTTGTCAATGAAAGATAATAAGATGTATACTATTATACTTTCGTACGAACCCTCAACTTGAATTCGTCAATGCATTTCCAAGATGCCGATCCAGCGTCTCCAATCTGCTTTGCTAAGTGACATCCAATTAATTCCTCAATCCCTCCTTGCTAATGAAACCAGTCTTCATCCATTCTCTTTCTCTAATCCATTCACTTGAATCATCTAGGAACTCTGACAGAGCCAGTCATTCGGAGGTAATCAACCAAGCCCTCAACTTGCCCATCGAGATCTGGTTCCTTGCAATCGTTTGTAAAATATATAGGGTGAAAACATCTCAAGCGGCGAAGGATCTCTATCATATCCTCCCTCTTTTGCCTGAGTTCTAAATCGGCTGGGTCTGTCATGATACTACCAAGGAATATTGGGTTTCCCAGATATGCAAATGTCCTATCAATCGTCCCGGCGGGTAGCAGATCCAAAGTGCTTCGCATAAAACTCACCACTTCCTTGAGGTTTTGTATCTGTTTGTCTATATATTCTTCCAGGGACAAATCCTCAAAGCTTGGTGTCGTATCTATCAGCTGCTTGACCTCCGAGTGAAATGGAAGCACGGCATTCATTCCTATGAACCCTCCTATTCCACCATCTGGGTTCGCTTGACTAGCTAGAAACAAATGCAGTGCTGCAGTAGCACCATCTGATAGACCACCTATGAAAACATTTCGTATACCTACAAGATTCGATTCTCTGTCGACAAGTTGTTGGATGGGTTCCAGCATCCGACATAGCGCTTCGAGTATCTCTAATCGCTTTTCCAATTGAAGGGTGTCTGAATATGCACTCCATAAATCGACCATGTCATCAGTCGTATCGCTCGTGTCGCTCTCTATATCCTGCACTAACCAGGGATAATCAATTTCGGGAAAGCACCAATTTGTTCCAGGAAAGATGGACATAATGGTTTCATCATTCAGTCTTGCTTCCATGAATTCTTTAGCCCAGCCAACGGCATCATCAAAGACGTCATGAACAAGAATGACGGAACGGGTATGATAAGTCCCGAGTTTTCGAGGAATGGTCACGGATCCGTCCAGATATACTTCAGCCTCTGGACGTGTGGATTCTTCCGTCTTAATATCATCTGTGTAAACTTTTGAGTCTTTTCTCTCCTCCGAGGGCTGTTCATTCGGTTGTTCAGCGGCTGTATTCATTGCAATTCGAATTGAATTTTCAGAAGTCTGATCGATCTTTGAGAGGTTGATCAGTTGAATTTTGGCAGTCGAGGATGTCGATTTGTTGCGTCCAAAATTTATTATGCCAATGCTAGGTTAAATATTGAAGAGGTAAAGATGCACTCGGAGCTCGATTATATTAATGTCTCTATTGAATGCTTGAGCAATTGTACTTGGGGTCGATTGTGCTAAGGCGCGATTAAATAACATGAAGAATGAAGAGAATACAGTATCATCCAGATGAAACGAAGTAGGTATCATAATTTGTGTGGTATCGCTACTTCCCAAGTAAACCTACCTAAACCTAATATTTGGATGGCAGCTTCGAACATGTTGAAGTGCTAATCTGGTCAATGGATCTGACGAGGTGAAGTTCATATCTGTTAACACTTGAGAACTTTAGTTCTAGATATTCAACATGAACGATCCTTCTCAATATTGAAAGTGCCTATCTTATCCCAAACTGCTGCAAACCAGTGATAATCAAAATCATATCCCCTGTGATGAAGGGAAGGGGTAGGCCATACATAAATGTTCCATTCCCTATCAAAGCTGCGTTGATCACAATACTCTTCAAGACCTAACTACCACAGATAGATTTGTACGATATACCCGCGTGATATTGTAGAGGTCAAATGAAATCAACTCAACTCGGTGATATCGAGGTATTCTGAGGTATCAACAGTATCGACTCTTGGTATTGACGGCCCAAGCTTCCACTAAGAAGTTCGGTATTCGGGATTCGGTATTGTCGTCAAATCACCAAGATAATCTCATTTCGAACGTTTTAAACAAATAAAGCATAAGAATCGAAGCAAATCCAGAAAATTGATTTTTCATGAGACAACGAGTACTCATTTGCTGAGAGTTGCATGAAAAGTATGAAAGTATAAAGGTTTGTGGGTGTTAAGGTCTCAGACTATCTGCCAGCTTCATAGACATCGTTTGCTGTGCTAAACACACTCGAGTAGCTTCAAAGATATCACTGACAATCCATAGATGCAGAGAGAATGACGACGATACTGATAACTCAATAGCACCTTCAGGATTCTCATAATTCCTTCCAGATTTCAACTTGATATATATCCATTCGATCCACACATTATCGAATCTTTCATTGCGATCCGCGAGCCTGTTCAATTGCCGATTTGATACTTTCTTCAAAGCTTTCTACCAAATAATTTCGAAGCCTGGACACTTTTACCTGGACGATGTCCTGACTCAATCTGGCGATTATCTTGTTGTGCGCTATGTGCTGTGTGCGTGGATTGTGATTCGTCAGTTTGGACAAGGCTATATACCTACTTCGACGAAATCAAAGGATTACTAAAAGATTCACTCAATATCCATACGCGTTGTTCTCTCACCGATGCCTACGAATTTCGGAACTTATATACTTTGAGAAATGAATGTCCGACACGCAGCCTGTTCCAATTTGCTTTATCCTACCGAGTACCGGCCAGCTTCCCAATAATTTACATATGCTTGAGTGGACTGAGGTGGCAACTTGCAAGACGAATCGCCGGTGTGGATTCATGTCAAGGACTGTATTGGATTATGAGAGCGACACGGCAGTTATATCCGGTCCGTTGGGATTTCCAGCAGCAATTTTCTGCATGATAGGTAAGCAATTACTTCATATGGATAGACGACCGATTTCCACCACTATATGATAGACAGCAAGGACTGGTGCAAGGGCAAAATCGAAATGCGAACCCGACAAGTGATTTCGATTGTCAGATACCAACAAATGAAAATCTCAGGGGATCTTCAAGCATTGCAGTCAGTTGAACACATGAACTGTGAGCCGCATGCGCGTTTTCTTTGGATTTCAGTGGACTCTTTCAAATTTTGAATGGATAGGAGTCGAAATTGGTGCCATGTACATCGTTCACTCTGGAAATGCGAGTGGGAACTTCGACAAGCAAAGTGACGGGGGCGGGTAAGCGGAGATACCGGAGAGGGATCATGTCTTCCTGCCCCACAAGTTGATGGACCAAGGTCCAATACCCAGGGGCGTTTGACGCATGGTTTTTACAGAAACAGAAGTTCGGTTTGTTTGCATGATTTTTTCAGTTTGTTCATCACTTTCTCTGAATCATTTACGCCAGTATAGTCAGCGCTATACTGCCGTAATCGTCTTCCCCCACACTATTTCTTATCTAAGTTTTCACCTCCTTCATCATTAGCGAGTTTTCTCGGGGAAAATTGCTTCAAAATGACACCCGTTTGTTTTTTACTTCATTCTTTGAGAGGACTCAATGTTACTTAAAGATACTTAGCGCTCAATGAAAATATCCATTACAGTCAATGTCAATTGAGGAAATATATCTGCATGGTTCTCCGCAGCTATTACTAGGGTATTTTACCATCGGCAAGACTTTCAACGAATGATGTTCCTCTCTACTGGGGTAATTGTGGGACTAAGCTTCATAATCATTACCATCGCAATGTACTGTGCCTCTTAAGGACTTTTAGCCCTGTACACTTTTGAGAAATTTGATATGGGTCCTTGTCTTATCTCACAATAATGGTTACCGCGAGGCGAGATCTCCAAATCATTTCTGACGGGTAACCGTTATTCAAAATGTCTTGGCCGTCTTCTTTCTTGTTGTTTTATTCTCTCTTAAAACAAAACTTTCTTTTTTCTTTGGTTTCGGCACATCACATCTTGACAAGCTATTTTCGTCACATTTCAAGCCATGGACGCCTTTACTCCAGCACAGGCAAGTTTATACATGTTTCAGAGCTTCACACATTCTCAACTAACATGTTTCGCACCAATAGACGACCGAGCTCGTCTCACGCATCGGTGCCAAAAAGGCCCGCATGAGAATTGACAAAATGTTCATCAACTCTTTCATGGGAGGATGTCTCATTTCTTTTGGATGCGCTCTTTCTCTCTCCACCAATTCTTCCCCATGGTTCCAAACAAATGCTCCAGGTCTTATCCGTACCATCTCTGCGATGGTCTTCCCTGTTGGGTTGATCATGGTTGTCCTGACGGGAGCCGATTTGTTCACAAGTTATTGCATGTACAGTGTGGTCGCTTTATTGCACAGACGCTGTAGCTTTTTGGATTTGTTGAAGACTTGGGTTGTCAGTTTCTTCGGAAATTTGGCGGGAGCTTTGTTTTTCATGGCTGTCCTTACTGGTTGTAAGTATCCGTGCTCAACTTTGTTCGGAACCGCGGATTATGGGATGCTAATAGACAATTAGATGGCGGCACATTCGAAACTGGTGCATACAAAGAGGAAGCTCTTTCATTTGCAAAGGGAAAAGCAGTTACCCCAGAATGGCATCAAATTTTCCTCAAGGCGATTATGTGTACGTTTGTCCTCTCCGGTGTAATATTTCACTTCCGCACGAA
The DNA here is from genome assembly GCA_004786145.1 of Botrytis paeoniae. Lineage (NCBI taxonomy): Eukaryota > Fungi > Ascomycota > Leotiomycetes > Helotiales > Sclerotiniaceae > Botrytis > Botrytis paeoniae. The sequence goes on from PQXI01000158.1 coordinate 27,243, forward strand.
CATGAACAATGCTTTAAGAATCTTTACTCACGATATTACACAGGCAATTGGCTCGTCTGTATGGCCGTATTTCTCGCCATCTCGTCCCGCGAGGTTCTCTCTAAAATTGTTGCTATCTGGTTTCCCGTAATGTGCTTCGTCGGTTTGGGAACTGATCACGTTATTGCTAATAGTTCGTATTCCATCTCCTTTTATTTTCTTTCCATTTGTAAAATATCGCATGTTGTGCAAGTGAACGAGACGCCAAGCATGATTCCCCTGCCAAGTCATTGGCACCAGCCCTACTAGTCCAAGCCACTAACGCGTCACAGTGTACTTCATTCCCCTCGCTATCTTCCTTGGAGCACCTGCTCCCCTTACAGTAAACTACTACATCTGGAAATCATTGATCCCATCCCTCATCGGTAACATCGTCGGCGGTGGCGTTTTCTGCGGTGGTGTATACTGGTATCTTTTCCTCGCACATGAAACTGTACCAATCCATTTCGATACCGTCGATGCCAACACCGCGGTATATGAGCAAGGTGGTCCAATTCAAAGACAAGTTACAATTGAGGGAGCAGGAACAGGTTATGGATATGCCCAAAATCCCGAGGTAGTTCCAAACTCAGGAAACAACGGAAGAAGTGGAATTGCCAAGGAATTACATCTTGGGGCAGTTGAGAGTTTAGGGAGAAAAAAGGAGGGGAGTGAGGGAAGCAGTGGAAGTGTTTAATTGAGGATAGTGTCGAGACGGGAATTCTGGACAAGCGAAACGAAAACTAGTATGCTGAGGACTGGACTTGAAAAGGAGTTGGATGAATGGATTGAGATGCGGTGATACCATATTTTTTTTTGATACACGGCGGTACGTTTAGGTGGTGCGCTGTTGTATAATGATTTGAAGATTCTGCTATTCTGTATATATTTCACACTCTTAAAATTAGTATACGTATAATGATATCATAAACTTCTACTTACAAATGACTCGGTCAAATATAATCCTCAACCTCCCTGACAGTTCGATCTTCTGAATTTATCTCCTCTGTGTAATAACATCCAACTCGGGAGGTGTCAAATAATTTCTCAAACAGAATCTCAAAAGTGTTTGTTTGGTATCAATTGTATATTCTTATACCTATATCATTACAGATTGAACGCCACACAACTTGCCAGCTTTCCTTTCACCCTTTCAAATTCCCATATCCTCTCGTGTATATTCATGCGTCTTCGTTCTTTCGTACATTCTCTGTGATCTCACAATCACAATATTCCTCTTACATCATATCACATACACATCCACCATCTATACATCCCACCACCCCATCCACCAGTATTAATGACTCGAACAAGCCCCATATTCCATCTAAAGCATCATAGGGTTAGGGTTAGGGTTAGCCTGTCGTCTCATCTTCCTCGCCACCCTGGATGCAGCATTACAAGCCGTCTCTTGCGTTTCACACTGTGCCACTCCACCCGCTAAACTCCCACTATTCGCTGCATTCGCACAGGCATTATGTTGTACACTACAACTTCGTTGAAGTGCTGCTCCTTCACCCACAAATGAATCTCCGTTAACCGAGAAAGGACGATCACCTGCAGAGGAAACAACTGGGGGAGCTGCACCACCTAGTGTTCCGGTGAAAGTTTGGACGTTTGTTCCTGTGGCACTGGTTGCAGTAGATGAAGCTGCTGCGACGGAAGCAACGGTAATTGTACTTGTTACTGCAGCAGCACATGCGCTACCTGTAGAGTTTGAAGTTGAGTTACTCGATGAGATAGAAGTGGTGGTAGCGGCAGAAGTGGAATTTGCCGAAACTCCTGCAACAGCTGCGCTGATTTCATCGGCAGTGGCATCATTAACGATAAGATTTTGTGTAAAGATACAACCAGGTGAATCAGCTTCGTCGTCACAAGTATTACCAGCAGCGGTTGGATCACCAATAGTTCCTGGTGCGAATGTGCCCGAAAGAAGAGCTTCTTGAGGATCTGCCCCAATAGAAGCAAGTTGTTTAGCAAGTGAAAGAACAATAGCTTTATTGGTAGCGGCAGCGTTTGGTGAGGCCGGATCTTGATGTTGTTGAACGGCTTGAATCTCGGGATTGGCGGCAGTTTCGTTGCAAATAACAGATGCGGCACCAACTGATGCTGTGTTTCTTTCAAGTGCTGCATACATCAATGCATCAGCCATACCGGTTACGTTATTAGCAGCTTTTGCATTGGTGAAAGCTTGGTCTGCGGTAGCTTGGTGAAGACAATCAGGATTGGTAATTGTTCCAGCTCCGGTCATGGCAGCAGCATTACCCAAAAGACCAAAGACTGGATCTTGGATTTTGTTTGGATTGTTGATGTTTAGGTTGACACGAACACCATCGAGGAATCGATTGTGGGAATGTTCTTGAGGAACCTCACGTCCTCTTAGCATTCGCTTTGGTATCGATGGAAGAGTGAAGGTGTTCTTTGGTTCTGCGACGGGGGCAGCAGATACAAAGCCAAGAACGGCGATCAAAAGTGTTGCGGTTTCGTACTTCATGATGATGATATTGGTGATTTAAGTTGATAGTGATAGAAATTTGAAGTTTGTAGAAAGATGGTAATAGACTAAAGTAAGTGTAAAAAGAAGGACCGGCCTAAGTTGAATCTAGAGTTATTGCAAAAGTTAAGATTTAAAGAATGTATAAGAGTTAAAGTTCTCAGAACTGAACAAGAAGAGAATGTAGATAGAGCTGAAAGAAAGGCTGCGAAGGTGACGAGGAAAAAATGACATTTACTTGGCGACTTGGTAGATCTTATATCTCGAATAATTAACACTTTGGTCACTCAATAAGATCTAGACAACGAGGACGAGGTCGCATGCTTCCTCCCTATTACCCTGAGCTTCCACACTTGTGGATTTCTGAAATAATTCGTAGACCATACAGGGAGAAGAACATGGTCAAGGATTTAATTTTATCTGATGAATCCTGCTTGTTGAAGCAAGCGCTAGTAAAAAAGCTTTAAGTACTAGACTAATACGTTATAGTATATCGAATGTAAGTCTAAAGTCTAGAAGATGTATCGGTGGCTGTCCGGATTAGCCATAGTACATAGGATGAAGTTGGTTCTTGCATAGTAAATAGCTCCCATAACACTCAGATTCTTTCACTAACAGTCTCAGATAATGATACGGGGTCATTCAACGGCCATTTTGACAACCATGTAGGGTCCAGATCCGACATATCTGAAGAAGATAAGATGAATGATGACAGGACATTCGCGTCAAGTCAACCGCCATCAAAAGCTGGGACATCGAAAGCATGATATTCCTCTAACTGTCTCATCGCATCAAGATGTCAAGCTTCAAGAATTACTCGTAATTGGATCAATTGATATGATGGCGTTGATATGGGACGAGCCTTGTCGCAGATGTAAGATCTGATTCCAAGCGATGTCTCCAAACCCTGTCTGGGGTAATCGCACGTGACTCCATTAATCTTTTTGCAAGCCTTCACACTATACCTTGCATTTTATCTGACTTGATGATGTCGCAGAGTTCAGATGCAACTGGTAATGAAACTCGTTCGCGTTTATCTTGGGTTGTAATATGGGTAGGGCAGTACTCGTAATCTATCTGAATTATTGATGGCACATCAATATCTTTAGTATGTACATCATTTTGGTTAATCATCCCTTCTTTACCCTGCATCGTCTCTAATAAGCGGGAAAATAGAGTTAAATTGATTACAATCTAATCTTTGTGTCAATCTGGATGATAACATCTCATAAGCTAGGATCTAGTGGAGATATTGATAATTTTGATGTCTCATATCAGATTGATGTTTGTTAGGTAGTGGATGATGGCCAAAAATCAAAGATTAACCTTTTAACATTGCATGAACCATTAAGGGACCTTATGCTCATGTCGGATGGTTGCAAAAGTATGGTATAACAACTGTCAACGAGTGTAACATCTCGTCCCATCTTTGTTTTCAACCCCTTTAGATGACGAATAACCCTACAAAATTTGTGCCTACCATGCATGTTCTTGGCGACGGGATCAAGATCAAGAGCTAGAATGAGGATCGGATAGAAAAGCTTTATACCCCCTCGCGAACTAGGAGGAATAGCCGAACACCGGTGCTGTCCACACTCTACTATTCAAGATGCCTTCGGATTTTAGAATGTGCTTTTTCTTCTAGACTTCAGGATTCAAATCTGATAATCAAACAGTCTCTAGTCTCTTGGTCGTTCGGCCGAGTTTCCAGGAAGAAGAACCTAACGTCCTCTGGAGTTGTATCGAATACGACGTTGAAGTCATGCGAGATTCTCATATATACCCAAATCCAATAATTTTGATGTCAATGACAATGACAGAGCGATTGCAATTGATGACAATTGTTAATAATTGTTGAATGCCGAACCACTTATTAACCGCTATCGTTCAATGACATACTCCATGGAGCAAACAAAGGTCAAGGATCACTCGCACGTCCATCACATCACATCAATTATATAGTGACATCATTGATAATTTTATCTTTCTGGTGAGATTTCGATCTCTTCGATATCGAGATTTTACACCACTTGTGATTTTATAGATTGTTTATTGGCTTATATAAGTATCGCATTGGTAAAGTTCCCCTAACAGTGCCTGCCAAGCATGATCGATCATGTTGGATTTCCTTCTAGATTGTGAAGTTTTGATATGATTCTAGCCATTTCCAGGAGGCAATGTGAGATTTTTGTATTCTTAATTTCTAGCGACAATAGCCAACTCCTTTGAAATCTTGAGCCGTGTTATTATCAAGAGCCTCCACATCTTTCCAACATCAATATTCCGCACCCGAAAGTCATTTTGGATCAGATAACCAAGATTCCAAAACACCAAAGCCCAAAATGGCGAATGATGAAGAGGAGCAAGATACTCGCCCGGTGGGATTCTGGCATCGCGATTTAAACGCGACGAGGAAATACGTTGTTAAGAAATGGATTATTACGAGTATGTTCCTTTTCGTTTTGGGCCTTTGAGTGTGTCTGTTGGATGCGTAGAAGTTGGGCATGCCGGTTTTCGACTGCTAGATTGTAGTTCAATCACATGAGAATTCAGGATGAGTAGATGATCTTTGTTATCTGAAAGTCTTTGTGAAAATACTGGCGGATGATTGCGTCTACTCTGCTCTGCTATAGATCCAAGTTCTGTATCACTGAGCTTTTTGACAACATGTGGTCTGAAATCTTGCTCCCTCTCACTAACACCACTCAGCCGTCATCCTCTCCATAGCAATCCTATCCATTCTTTCTATTTACTGGAGCGTCCTCTTCCACGTCGAGAAAAACCTCTCAGCGCTAGTAGTCTGGGTAGTAGATTTCGATGCACAAGTTGCACCTTACAGAGACACAACTCCAATAGTTGGACCCGAGATTGTGAAGGCCGCCGAGGCACTGATTGCTCCTCAAGGTGCGCTGGGGTGGGGAAGTTTACCAGCTAGTGATTTTGGATATGATCCAATGGAGGTTAGGAGGAGGGTCTGGGAGTTTGGTGCTTGGGCTGTGAGTTGTGTGGTTTCTTTATTTTGTTGGCACGATGTGTTCGGTGTCTGGATTGCAGGTCAGCAATGTGAGAAGTTTAAGAATGTTGGGGTCATCTAGGATGTCAGAGTGGTATTGAGCATTTCAGATGATCTAAGCATTCACAAATATTCAAAAGTTTGAAATATCTCCATCAGGTTGTAGTCCAGACTGATGCTTAGACACAACCAACTCGTTCCGAGCACTGTAGACTTCTCAGATTACTTGAAAGTTGAGATTTTTCCGTACTAACAATGCCCAGGCCGTAATAGTCAATGCAAACGCAACAGCCCTCCTGCAAGATGCCGTTCAAAACGGCAATTCGACTTTTGATCCCAAGGGAATTGCTCAAATAATCTATGTACAAGCACGAGACGAAACGACCTATGCCAACTATATTACCCCACAGCTACTTCAATTCCAGTCCTCTGTGACCGCCATGTTTGGCCAGCAATGGGCTGCACAAGTGGAGGATCAAGCAGCTGCCAATCCGGCCATATTAACGAATTTACGAAATAGTCCCCAGGCAATCTCACCCGCTATCGGTTTCTCGACCTTCAATCTTCGACCTTTTACTCCGCCTGTCGCTACGCCAGCTGTCAGCATTGGTCTCATTTATTTAATCATCATCTCTTTTTTCTCTTTCTCCTTCTACCTCCCTGTCCATACAAAATACATAACTCCTCAAGGCCATCGACCCCTCCACTTCTACCAAATGGTTATCTGGCGCTGGCTAGCCACCATTGTCGCCTACTTATTCCTCTCCCTCTTCTACTCCCTCCTATCCCTCGCCTTCCAGATCCCCTTCTCAACAGGCCACAAATCTATAACTTCAGTCGAAAGCGCCACGGCCTATGGAAAAGGCACATTTGTGGTTTTCTGGATGCTCAATTGGGTAGGTATGGGCGCGTTAGGTATTGCTTGCGAGAATGTGACTATGATTATTGGACAGCCGTGGACTGCGCTTTGGTTGGTCTTTTGGGTTATCACAAACGTTTCGACGAGCTTTTATTCGATTGATTTGGCGCCGAAATTCTTCTATTGGGGGTACGCTTGGCCGCTGCATAATAGTGAGTTTTCAAAAAAATTTACTTCTTGTCTTTGGTCGTTGGGAGGGACAATTACAGTGTTCGATGGTACGGTTCGATAATAAGAACTCTGGACATTGAATTTGTTTGATCCCCGAACTCATTTCGATTTCGATGATTGCTTTCATTGTAGTATTGAAAGCCTTCAGAACATTGAAGTCTCTTCAAAAAACCGTCTTCTTCCCTGGCAGTTCAAACCCCCTATTCATATCACATATCATGATCAACACGCACACCCAATCCATAGCTAACAATCCCATCCAACCCCAGTCGTCGAAGCCAGTCGCCAACTCCTCTTCGATCTACACTCTCGCATCGGTCTCAATTTCGGCGTCCTATTCGCCTGGGTCGCAATTAACACTCTCCTCTTCCCATTCTGCTGTTATTTCATGCGCTGGCAAACATTAAAAGGTCAGGAGAAAACCATGGATAAGAGAGGGAATGCCAAGGAGGATTCTAAAAGTAAGGGAGTGGAGGAAGCTTGATAGGAATTTATCTGTATGGTGGTCATCTGATCATCGGATTTGAATTTGGATATTTGAAATCCTTGTTCAGAGATTTGGAGATCCATCGATTAATACCTGTAGATGAACGGAAAGATTCTTTTAGATCACTATAAGCATTTCTGTATATCAATGACATCGAAGATGTCGAATGAAGTATGATGGGCGATAGAAGCTTGTACATATACATATCAGATGAAACTACAATCTTGTACAAATAATGAAAACATAGTAATAGCCAATAACTATCTTTGGATTGGAGAGATCGGATGATGCAAAACAGAACCTAAGAAACCAAACCTTTTGCCCTTAGGCTGACGACCTGGCTCCCTGAAAAAATGGCAAATGTTTCAATTGTCAGTTCAAGATTGTTGGCAGGCCAATGCCATGAATGATCATCTCGTTAAATTTTGTTTGCATTCACTATCATGGTATTCTCTATCCGCCTATAGTCCTTCATCCTGTAAAAAGAAAAATCAAGATATTGAAATATTCCATCCTGCCCCTAAACGGAATAATGCTGGCTACCAACCATAGCCGCTTTCTTCCCAAATCATAATAATAGTACTCATTTTTTGTAATCCACCATCCAGTGATACGCTCCCATTCATAAATATCAGTTCTCTAGAGAGACCGCTCAATGCTATACTTTCGTGATCGCCACGCAACAAAAACGCGGAAGCCAAATATAACATACCACTATAATCAATACCAACAAGCTCCTTCCATGTGGTTCCACCATCAAATATCATAGTAGAGAAGAAAGAAATTCAATATGCGTAAATGTTAAAAGAAATAAACCTCAATCCATCATTCATGCGAGTAACTCAACATCCAGTCCGATAGAACGCATGAAGAGGTTGACATTTGCGAGTCGTTGAATAGACATAGCTGGAGGTAATGTCTTTGCAAGCCCAACAGTTTCCATAACACGATCCTTGACAGCCATAACTAGACGTTGTTGCTGTTCAGGATTGGCACCGATACCAATGGCTGCAAGGAATTGCCAAACGTATACATCCTCGCCGGTGTTGACGGTACCAGGGAAAATCTCTGGAAGGGTAGGCTCAAGAGCATCGAAGAATGCATTGTGAGTGGATAACCTAAGGAATATGTTAGGATTATACTAATACAGGGTAGGACATTACTCACCAGTCATTCCATCCACGCTCATCAACATCTCCAGCTTGCTTGGTGATCTCAGCCCGACTGAGAATCATAGTCAATAGACTTAGACCAATTCTAGTACGTGCAATCAAATCAATATTAAGATTAAGGATAAGTCCCAAAACACCAGTAGTGATTTGGAAATCAGCATCGTGGAGGAATCCAAAAAGACTCGACATGACTGTGACTTGGAAGAGATCAATATTTTCACGAGTCTCGGCACTGAGTTGAATACCGTCAGGGCTAGGCACAGCCAATCGAACGACATCAAGTTTATCAAGATGGAGAATAATCATGGTCAAGATGGTAGCGCGTTGTTCATCAGAGATATGTCTGAAAACTCGAGGAATTGCCTTTTTACCCTTATTGAATGAAAGGAAGGCAATGAAAGGATGAACGGTAGTTGCGCCAATTGGTTCATGAATCCTCAAATTACGCCATAATTGCCTGTTAAGGAATTCTTGTCGTTCATTCCAGTCTTGATTCAAACCGGCAATTTGTGGGTTGATCTCTTCATGGCCCAATGGTCTGGGTTTTGAGCGTTCATGGTCCTCCAGCTCCATTAATGTGTTGTACACATTCTCGATATCAGTCAATATAGACTTTCTATTGCTACCACTGACGAGGTTGGCCTTGCGAGGGTTGGGTGAATTTCCAGGTCTTGGTTCATTGCTGTCGGTTCGTTTGATATTCAACAGTGGCTTAGGTGTCTTTGCGTTGCTGAATGAGATCTTTCCTAAACTTCCTTCAATGACCAATTGCTTGTTCTTTGGTTTGTTCTTTGCAGCCTCCACAGCTCGTTGCACTTGCTGTTCCATACGTTGTACATGGTTGTCGCCACCACGAGCTTGTCTTCGCATGTTATTATGACGATTACCGGTTTGGAAAAGATATGTTTGTGCGAAGTTACTCAGAGGTTGATGTGGGTTTTGGCGGGGTCCACCTCGAATCTGACTATGAACTTGATAATAGAAGTCCTCGGAAAGAGAAGAATCTATGCCATGTTCATTTGGATTTCCAGTAGCGGTGACCAATTGCTGCAATTGAATACGAGTAATGAAGTTCTTGTCTTGGGGCGTCATCAAGCCATTGTCCTTCGACAACAAAAATATCTTGTGGTTTCGCTTTGCTCTCTTGGCATCTTCCAACAAGAATGCGGCCCGCTCTTCTTCGGATAAGTTTACCAATTGTTGTGGGTGAGTGATAACGTGTCTATTTCCAGAAGCATGTGGATGATGGTGACCACGTTGCCCACCGTGGGGTTGGTTGGGAAATCGGTTCATGTTTTGCATATGTGCTGGTTGGATTGGGATAGATGGGATATTTGCCTGGCTGGTTGGAACTTGGGGACGTTGCAAAATGTGAATTTGTTGCTCGACGGGAAGCTGGCGTTGTTCCGATTGGGGTGGTGCACTGGCTTGAATCGGGAATTGCTGCTGTTGCTGTTGTGGAGCTTGTAATGGCGCTTGTTGGTGGAAATTTTGATATTGTTGTGGCGGGGGCTGTTGATATTGTGGTTGAGATGGTGGCATTGGTTGTTGTTGGACAGGTACTTGAGGTTGCGATGGCTTCTTAGCTTGGGCTCTCATGGCTGCTTCAACCTCTTCCAAACTCATCATCTTTCGGCTCGGTGCAGAAATACCGGCAGATGGGGGAGTGGCGGCTTTTGGAGCTTGTTTTGGAGCAACACCCCAAAGATTTGCATCCACCTGCATATCAGGAACATATTCCGACTCTTGATATCTCTCATAGCCAGTTCTAGCGGGTCTTGACGTATGTTGTTGAGAGTATGAAGATGCGGCTGGAGTTGTCCTAGATACTACTGGTTGTTGGCGGGTGTATCGCATTTGTTCCTCATTGATAGCATCGGAGACCTTTGCCGTTTGTCCAAAAAAGTCAAAGTTGTTTCCAACTGGCTTGCTTGCAATAGAATCGCCTGCACCACCACCAAAGGTATCATCATTGAAATCATCACCGGTTTCTTGAAGCTGATCTCCTAAACCATCATATGTATCCTCGAAATCGAATCTGCAGGGTAGCAATGTTAGCTTTTCGTTCTAGATCAGAGTCAAATGGAAGAATTTCCAAACAAAACGTACGCTTCATTATCGTTTCCTGTGCCAGAAAGACTTGCAAATGGATCCGCATGTTGACCAAAACCAGGAGCAGCAGTATTATGGCCCCTCTCATGAGGAGCTTGACTGGGATCAAATCCAAAGAAAGACATGATTAAAGAAATCGCAAAGCCGTGGTTTCCATTAATAAGATACGAAGATCAAGAAAGTATTTGACGCGTAAAGTTGGAATTCCAAAGATCGATTCTTTTCTTTGAATCTCGAAGAAAAGGTTAGATCAAAATAGATAGATAGTACAAGCTCCAATGATTTGGTGAAACAAAATTGTTGGTGAGCAGTACGCGAGTAGTAAGAAGTTGAATCATACAACGAAGACAGGAAAGAGAGAGAGTGGTCTTTTTTATTTTTTGGAGGTTTTCGTTGCGTGGGTGGGATGATTGAAAGTGACGAGATGGAAAGGTGGAGGATGGATGGGAGATGTTACTAGAAGGGAATAAAGCTTCAAAAATTAAGCGTGGGTGGTAGCTGATATGAGTGAAAGGTCCAAGTGGGGTGGGGTAGAGAAGACAGAAGAGAGAAGAGAGAAGTAAGAAAATTGATGCCTTGGTTCTCGCCTTGCGGTCCTGGCTTGCCCTCATGATACGGCCCTCATGATAGTAGTATGTATTGCCAGTCGTTCAAATCATCAATGACATTACATATAGTTAAGTTACTGGTAGATAATTATATCATGTAAACAAAGAATGACGCTCCGCTGGCCCTCTGGGAGCCACTGCCGTGGAGGCAGACTAGATAGATTACAGGAAACTTTCAACTGACATCTACTTGACAGCGGATCGTGAAGACTGAAATTATATATAGTCAATAAAATACTAAATCTTGAAGTATTTAGACCTTTTCTACTAATAAATGTGAGGTACTAGAAGCCTCTCCTTATATAGGTACACGAATAATACGAATGAATAAGCTTGAATTGTCAGGAAAGCATCTATCATTGTTTGTCAAAAGCGTCAGATAGTATAAAGTATATATATGTATATCACATGGTTACTTGCATCAACATCATGTTTTCCCCATTAGATCTTGAAGTCTTTTTATACTGTATTTATTAAAGGTACTCGTCGTCCTCCTCTCACCATGTATGTAGATGCACGTTATCGAAGAGCAATGATGAACCTGAACCATTTGACTGTGCCACTCTCTGTGCCACTCTTCCAAGGGCTTGATTGTCTCGTATTGACAAACTTTATCTGGGGGAAGCTAAAGGTCTCAATAATAACATTATAACAGCAACTCATAAGGCAATTCCAAGCTGGCGGGACCTTTGCTTTAGTCATTTATTATCGGTCCTCGAAGCAAAAGGGAAATCCTCCCTTGCGTAATCTTTCCAGAAAAAGAATCTAACCAGGATAAATTTGGGCTAGAACTAACAAATCTTACTCGATTATAATTTACATGCTTTTTGGGGCTTTTTTGGCTTTTGGAATACGCAAGTACTAGGTACACCACACCAGGTACTTACTTACTGACACGAGAAAGATTGACCTCCTTTATTCATATTTACACGTACCTCTCTATCCTCTTCTCCCATCTCTCCTCCCATCTTCAACTTCTTCTACATTGTGTGTTTGTTATATCACACAATTTCTATCATTCGTTCCTTTTCTTCTTCTTCTTCTTCTCCTTCTTCTTCTCCATCTTCTTTTTCTTTGGAATTTAATCATATCTTCATAACATTGAAGGTTCAATTAAATAAATAAAAAGAGAAAAGACTACTTGCTTTCACGACTTTCGATTCGTTTGCGGCTAAAAGGAGTCTACAACTGCTGAAGATTCCATTCGTGTCCAATTGGTTAGTGAAATAACTGTTGGATTTATGAAAGTCGCATCAACGAGAGTTTCAAAAATTTCAACATAATAAACTTATTTCATCATGGCTACTGGAACAGCCAGATATTTGAGATATATTCTCTTTGCATTCTTTGTAAGTATTTTTGGGGGACATTCTTGGGATACCAGAAAGTCCTTTGGATCCACCCATTAATGATTTCTCTCCACAGGGTCTCGCCATCGTCTACTTTATATCATCTTCATCAGACCAAAGATTACAGACTGCGCAGCAAGTCTTCACTGATAAAACTGGTATTCCTACCAAGGCAGGCACTTCACCAGGTCACTCTGCTGAAGATTCGACGACATCCGATGCTAAGACTTCTCCAAATACTCATGATCTTCCACCTGCGACCATCCCAGGAGAGCGTATGAATGCGACATTCGTCACTTTGGCACGAAACTCGGATATTTGGGAAATTGCACGATCCATTCGTCAAGTTGAGGATAGATTCAACAAGAAATTCAATTACGACTGGGTTTTCTTGAACGACAAGCCATTTGATGCCACATTCAAGAAGGTTACCGCATCCCTTGTTTCCGGAAAGACTCATTATGGAGAGATTCCAGAGAAACATTGGTCATTCCCGGACCATATCGATACCGACAGGGCTCGCAAGGTCCGTGAAGATATGGCACAAAGAAAAATCATCTACGGTGATTCTGTCAGTTATCGCCACATGTGTCGCTTCGAATCTGGTTTCTTCTTCCAACAAGAATTGATGTTGAACTACGAATGGTACTGGAGAGTCGAGCCATCCATTGAACTTTTCTGCGATATTGATTATGATGCATTCAAATTCATGGCCGACAACAAGAAGAAGTACAGTTTTGTTTTGAGTCTTTACGAATATGTCGAGACTATTCCAACTTTGTGGGACAGCGTCAAGAAGTTTATCAAGGCCCACCCAGAGCACATTGCCGAAGGCAACTCAATGGGTTTCCTTAGTGACGATGGTGGTGAAACTTACAACCACTGCCACATGGTACGTTTTAGTCATACAATGATGGGTTGCGTGGATTTTACTAATACTGTGTTGCAGTGGTCTAACTTCGAAATTGGAAACCTCAATTGGCTTCGATCAAAGGCTTACACGGATTACTTCGAGCAACTCGACCAAGATGGAGGATTTTTCTATGAACGTTGGGGTGATGCACCAGTCCACTCCATCGCTGCAGGTCTTCTCTTGAAGAAAGAAGAAATTCATTTCTTCAACGATATTGCTTATTACCATGTTCCTTTCACCCATTGTCCAACAGGAGAGCAAACAAGACTCGATTTGAAGTGTCACTGCAATCCAAAGGATAACTTTGACTGGAAAGGATACTCATGTAAGTCTTCCTCTTCTTTCTAAAATATGACATTGTCCTAACTATCCAATAGGTACATCACGATTCTTCGATATCAATAAGATGGAGAAGCCAGAAGGATATGAAAACCAACAAGACTAGAGTTTAGTCTAAATTCACTATAGTATTCGTGTTCGAATGCATTTTCTAGGGAGTAGCATTGGTGGTTTGGGGATCGATGATATATCTACTAGGTACTATTTGGCATGATAGGAAAGGGGGTACGGGCGTTTGCATGGGGTAAAAATCCAATTGAAACGCTGTATCTGTTAAGATGGCCTGGGATAGGATCTGGCTTGGGAAGTAACATCTCTTGGTTTCTCATCGGGTGGTAGACAAATTTTGAGATAGATTTTTACAATAAGGCAATGTCTGCATAGTGAGAGAAATTATATACTCTTTTTGTACAATGTCTAAGTCCATGATTGTACATACACCAGAATCACCCCTCCATGGTGAAATGTGGTTTCAGCCATATCACGTGACACCGCCAGCCACATCGACACAAGTCTTGGCAATGTCGAAAGCTTTCTCTCTCCTCACCTTCTCGTCGTCGTCGAACGCGATCATTCAACGATCCCCGCACTCAGTCCTCGCAATGGCCGCCTCAATACTACAACGGTTCTTAATGCCGTCCATACGGTCAACAACCTCAATCTCTACCCCTCGTCCCACCACACAATCCATCACAAATCAACTTAAATCAATCGCAATCTCCTCATCGCGGACATTCTCCTCAACTCCCTCCCATGCCGCAACATACAACCAAGTCCGTCGCGGCTGCCGTACTGCGCAAGCTATGCGCAAATCTGTTTCTCCTGCCTTGTCGACAGTCCAGGCTCCAGCACTAAAGGGTGTAGCATTGAAAGTCGGAATCACCAAACCAAAGAAACCTAACTCGGCAGAACGTAAAACGGCTAGAGTTAGATTGAGTACGGGAAGAGTGGTTACGTGTTATATTCCGGGTGAAGGACATAATGTGCAACAGCATAGTGTGGTATTGGTCAGAGGAGGAAGGAGTCAAGACTGTCCGGGTGTGAGATATCATTTGGTTAGAGGAGCGGGAGATTTGGTGAGTAGATTTGTTTTTCCTTGAGAGTTCTAGGAGAAGATTGGATTGGTATGCTGTGTATTTGGGGAGTTAAATGAAATGGAAAGAATGGAAAAAGATGTCATGACGTCTTGAATTTATGCTAATGTTTCCGCAATCATAGGGAGGTGTAGGAAATAGAGCAACATCACGGTCGAAATATGGAACGAAGAAACCAAAGAAGGCGACTGCATAAGAATGTTGATGTAGGATCAGTCGGAGGTGAAAGAAGAAATTTAGAGAAACATTCACCCGCCAAAGAGTTAGAGAATGAACGATAATATATCGAGCGGGAGGAGAACTATGGCCACTGGAATAAACGGAGGCATCAAATGAACCTCTCGGTGGTCTATACAGAATTTACAGCTTCGTGGTTTGCGGACATCCAGAGCGATTGTACATTACACAAAATTTCAACGAGCTATGCATGAATATGGATAAAATCAAAATGTTCTGAGGAACACGCTGGGGAACAACATTTCCCGATTGGTCTTGAGTTAAGTACCTATGAGAAGTTATTTCAACCCACTCAGAAGACCGATGAAGTCTACAGATACTTGTGGCTTCAATGATTGACTCGCCTTTGGGCATTTGTATAACATCACATCACTTACTTTTATGCAGAACTTGCGTTTGGCAGAAGGTAAATACGCCATCGATCGGCATCTTATTCCTGATCAAAATCAAGGAGCACTTCGGTCCGGAGAATCTTATTTTCTCTTTCCCTTTCAGAATCTGATGCAAGGACATGAAGCTATACCACAAGCGTGCCTGAATGCTTCCGTCCAAATAATCCGGTTGGTGCGCAAGACATTGACCTGTTTCTCCACCAAGATCAACGTTTTCCTGAATTTCTGGCCTAGCGTCATTTTTACTTTGTATTATTTCATCCAAACTTTCCGGGGCAGCTCGGTCGGGAAAATGTTATTGCTTTTAGCCAAATGAAGTGCTCCGTTGTAATGAAGGATCTGGTTGGTTGTATGGGTAGAGTGACGATCGTGTACATTGTTTACCCCGCATGTTGTGGTTCGGAGTTGTACCTTTATATGTGCCTGTGCCTGGAGATTCCTCGTACTTGGCATATATCATGGGTTTAAGTAGAAAAATTAATTTTCGCACCGCAGTGATGTATGCTTACACGGGGCATTGAAGTTTTCTATGCGGAGTATGTTATGCACGTCGGTGAGGGGGAAGATGACGAAAGTGGATAAACTTCTTCGTATCCATAGGTATTGTATATAAAGGTTACTTCCGGTGTATATTAACATTGTTCTCGTCAAGATACTTTATCTTCCATTACATGTGTGTGATTAAAACTGCAATTGCAATTGGGATATTGCAATCATGAGGTTTCTACATGCTTTTACGGCAATTGCTTGCGCGGCTCAAGCTGCAGCATTGTCAATCAATATTGGTGGTGAGAAAATGGTTGTTGAGAGAGATGCTGGACTTCAGGATGTTGTAAGTTTTGACATATATTGGCATCCCTTCCTCAAGAATTGGATCAAGTATTGGTCAATTGAGCTACCAATGCATATTACAAAAGCTAATTCAATAGGTCACATATGATGAACACTCTCTCAAAGTATACGGAGAACGTATATTTGTTTTCGCAGGAGAATTCCATCCCTATCGACTCCCGGTCCCTGATCTATGGCTTGATATATTTCAGAAAGTGAAATCACTTGGATTCAATACAATTTCCTTTTATGTTGATTGGGCATTACTAGAAGGAAACCCAGGACACTACACTGCAGATGGAGTGTTTGCTTTTGAGCCTTTCTTTGATGCCGCAAAGGAAGCGGGTATCTATCTCATTGCTCGTCCAGGTCCTGTGAGTTCATACCTCTATGTCTCCCAACTCCAGTCTCGTGCTAATGTATACTAATACAGTACATCAACGCTGAAGTTTCTGGGGGTGGATTCCCAGGGTGGCTTCAACGTGTGAGTGGTGTTCTGCGATCTCAAGCTCCAGATTATCTGGAAGCAACCGACAACTATATAGCAAACATCGCCAGTCTAATCGCCAAGTACGAAATCACAAAAGGAGGACCAATTATTCTGTATCAACCAGAGAATGAATACTCAGGATACTCAGGATATGTTCCTGGTGGATGGCCAGATCCAGTTTACTTTGCATATGTGAAGAAACAGGCTAGGGACGCCGGTGTTACGGTGCCATTTATCAGTAATGACGCTTGTAGGTTATTGCTCTTTTCTCTCAAGTCATGCGATATAAATGAGGAAGAGAGAAACTTCTGGTGTTGGTATTAACAGAGCTAACATTAAACAGATGCGGGTGGACTTTTCGCACCAGGTGACGTGGTTAATGGAACTACAATTGGAGATGTTGATATCTACGGTCATGACTCCTATCCATTAGGATTTGATTGTGCTCATCCAACTACCTGGCCTGCTGGGAATTTACCGACTTATTTCGCGGCGACTCATGAGCAACAAAGTCCAAGTACATTCTATTCCATCAACGAATTCCAAGGTGGTGCTTTTGATCCTTGGGGTGGTCTTGTGAGTCTTTTCTTGTGGATTACTTGCTGTCACTAAACTTTCATAGGGTTTCCAAGCATGTGCTCAACTCTTGAATGAACAATTCGAGAGAGTTTTCTACAAGAATGATTTTGCTTCGGGTGTTGCTCTTTTGAGTTTATATATGATTTGTAAGTCTTCAATATTATGGCACATGAATAAACACTGACTGTCTCTCAGATGGTGGCACAAACTGGGGAAATCTTGGTCATGCCGGTAAGCAATGAAATTCTGTTCTATCATTAGCTATTGCTCACATTCATTCTTAGGTGGCTACACATCTTACGACTATGGCGCCGCCATTACCGAAAACCGTGAAATCACTCGTGAAAAGTACAGTGAGTTGAAGATAGAAGCCAACTTTTTGAAAGTCAGCCCTGCATATCTCACTACATCCGTTGGTGCAGCTGCCAATGGCACATATACCAGCAGTAATACCATAACCACAACTCCCCTTCTTGGGAATGGAACTGTCACAAACTTCTATATTGTTCGCCATTCAGATTATCAAACTTTGGCTTCTACAAACTATAGGTTGACTGTTACTACAAGTCAAGGCGCTCTTACTATCCCTCAATTGAACTCAAGTCTTACTCTAAGTGGTAGAGATTCAAAATGGCATGTGACAGACTATGACATTGGAGGAACAACACTCCTTTACTCTACAGCAGAAATCTTCACCTGGAAGAAGTTTAATGATAAGACTGTTTTGGTCATTTATGGTGGACCAGGAGAATCTCATGAATTGGCTGTGGTTACAAAGAGCTCAGCAAAAGTTATTGAGGGCTCAGGTGTTACAAGCAAGAGCACCAATGGTTCGACGATTCTTAATTGGCAAACATCGACTACACGTAGAGTGGTTAAGGTCGGTAGCGTATTTGTCTACATTTTGGATCGAAATACTGCATACAACTATTGGGTGCCAGACTTTGTCAGAACCGACAAATGGGGTGCATTGTAAGTGTTTGAATCTAGTTTGAATCTTACATAGCCGCTAACACAAAATTCAGCGCTTCAAGCATCAAAAACACAGCTTCCGTCATCGTAGAAGCAGGTTACCTCGTTCGATCAGTTTCAACCCAGGGCTCAGATCTCCATATCTACGGTGATCTCAACGCTACCGTCCCATTCAAAGTAATCGGTGCCCCTAAAGGAACTAAGAACCTTTACTTCAACTCTCAGAAAGTCACTTACAAGACGGATTCTACAACTGGAGAACTCTCATCAACACTCACCTACACAGCCCCTAAAATCTCTCTTCCAAACCTCTCAACTCTCTCTTGGAAATACCTCGACAATCTCCCTGAGATCAAATCAAGTTACGACGACTCAGCCTGGACTCTCGCCAACAAAAACTCAACATCTAACCCCTACCTCACTCCCCTCCTAACCCCCACCGTCCTCAATGGTCCAGATTACGGTTACAGCTCTGGAGTCCTGATATTCCGCGGCCACTTCATCGCAACCGGCAATGAATCCACCCTTTACATCTCCACCCAAGGAGGTTCCGCCTTCGGCTCATCCGTCTGGCTCAACTCAACCTACATCGGTTCCTGGGTCGGCGCCGACTACGCCGAAGCCAAAAACTCTACTTACACTTTGCCCAACCTAAAAGCTGGTTCCAAGTACATCTTCACAGTATTGATCGATAACAACGGCCTCGATGAAAACTGGGTCGTGGGAACCGAGGAAATGAAATCTCCACGAGGAATTCTAAACTACGCTCTTTCCGGCCACGCTCAAAATTCCATAACATGGAAACTCACCGGAAACCTTGGCGGAGAACAATACATCGATCAAGTGCGCGGTCCATTGAACGAAGGTGGTCTCTATGCCGAACGTCAAGGATACACACAACCATCTCCTCCTTCTTCATCGTGGAGTTCTGGATCGCCGGTGCAAGGAATCAAGAGTGCAGGTGTAGGATTCTGGACAAGTACCTTTAAATTGGATTTGCCAAAGGGATATGACGTACCCCTTACATTCAATTTCGGAAACTCGACGACCACGAATGGAACCAGTGATTACAGAGTGCAGCTTTGGGTCAATGGATGGCAGTTTGGAAAATATGTTAACAACGTTGGACCGCAAACGAGCTTCCCAGTGCCACAGGGTATGTCTTTTCCATTTTCCTTCCCCATTCTTATCCTTCTTATATGTACCAAGTTACTAACACCTCTCCGCAGGAATCCTAAACTACAACGGTCGAAATACCCTCGCCATCGAACTTTGGGCTCAACAATCCTCAGGCGCTGCATTAACCGACTTTACATTGACGGCTGGAACACCCGTACTTACGAGTTTGAAGGCGCCTAGTTTGGTGGATAGTCCGGCTTGGAGTAAGAGGAAAGGTGCTTATTGATGTAAGAGTGCAGTTTCTGGTGGAGTAAGAGGAATGGAAAGGGGGATTACAAGGAATAGTAGTGTATGGAGGAGGTATTAAGTATATATACGAGAAATTATACATATTCAGCCACTTGTGTACTTGTTGTCAATTCCCACCCACAGTCTCATTTGTGCGATGTCTGCCACCTGTGAATAATCTAACAATCATGCAATAAGAAAAGAGACAAGACAGGCTTCAAACAACAGCCTTCGTAAGAGGTATCAAAATTGAGTATCTGGCTCTTTCGCCAATATGCTACATATCCTTTATATCGCTAGCACAAATGCATATGATAATGTACAAAAAATCTAACAAGGTGCGATGATTTGTACAATTCCTTCATTTTCCTTCTCGATCATCTGATTCAGAATCTATGAACGACGTATAATAAGAGTGAAGATGGCTCCTACAAGCACTGCTCCCCCAGCGGCACTTTCTAATGCTATGATCGTTATATCTCTTTTTGGTATCGAAATTTGTTGTGTACTCCATAAATCTATTGCCGCAGCTTTCCCAGCTTCCATTTTTTCTTTCCAAGATTCTATGTTTCGGTAATCGAATGCGGGTTTAGAATATGGTATGCTTAATTCTGCAGTATCCATTGCTGCTGCTGCTTCGCCAATTTCTGGAGCTGGCTCGTTATTTGATTCGTGATGTGATACTTCACCTTCCATTACAGCAGCTACTGCTTCTACCGCCGGTTCATCCAGGGCCTTTTCTGCGGTTTCTTCTTCCAATTCTTGGATACCAGATGCGACGATCTCATCCAAGCTTACTTCTGAACCCTCTCCCCCGCCAACTTCGGCACCTCGAATAGCTGTCGACATGGCAAAGGTCTTCTCTTTCTCTAATGCCTCTCTAACTTTATCTTCGAATCCTGCAACCAACCTTCTCCTTCTCCATGGCTCAAATCCAAATTGAAATACCAAGAATAACAGCACGTTGACTCCCATTAATCCCCATGTTCCCCATGTACTCATTCTTCGAATCTTGTCACTCCAAATCTGTTCCTCATGATATCGTGATAATATGCTACTACTCAATTCCCCCGCTGCTCTCTCAGCTTCGCGTTCTGCATCTGCGAGTCGAGTCGCTGCTTCTTGAACTGCTTGTTCGTTGGTATGATCCATACGGTATAGATGTGTAAAGCGCTCGAGATCGGCAGGTGTCCATGTATCTTTCCTTGCTAGTAAAGTTGTAACCTCACGTTGAGAAGAAGCACGATCTGCGACGGTGGTTTTGTAGTGTAGTCGAGCGCTTCGGACTAGGTCTTTGGAATTGGCAACTTGGGTTTCGAGATCGGTGATCTTGTTCTTGAGGGCTTCGATGCCGGAGTAGCCTGTGAGATCGTTGATCCGTTGAGATGCTATGAATATGTTGCCTTGCATATGATCCATGAGGTGGGATAGTTTCTTTGTGACTGCTAGGCGTCGACTTTCGAGTGTGGAAGGGAGCTCTCTATCTTTCTCGGGTTTGGGAGAGGGAGAGACATCTTGTTCGCTGGACTCCGGAGTAGGAGTAGGCTTTTCTTCGACTTGAGGTTTGGGTTCTTCGGGAGGAGGTGTAACCTTAGGTCGAAGATGAGGAGGTGGTTCTATTATAGGTCTTTGATCATCTGCAAAATGTCGCCGCAGACTAGGAGAATAGATCCTACATTGTAGACAGATTGACGATTTGACAGAAGGCCGAGGAGAGATTCTTAAAGTTCTCGATATGGAGACTGAACCTGAGTCGATTGCAAACCGAGGAACGAGCCTTGTCAATGGTTGCATTGCAATTGACAACTGTCTTTCCTCTTTTTGGTGAGGAAATTGAGTCGAGCTGAGGACTTTGTTACTCTCTTCCCTTGACCTTTTACCTTACATCAAGTGAGAAAAGAGAATATTCGGTCAAGATTCCCCAGTGGAGCTCTGACCCAATTGATGGTGTTGTGGGCTTTAATAACCCTGCTCACCCTGTAAATAAAATGTTAGGGACCTTAGGGTATCTTCACTGTATTTCTTCACCGCTTTTATGATGATGTAGAGTGAATTAATGACTGATAGAGGGGCAAACTCGGGGTATTATTACACTGATCGAGTTCGAGATTGTAAATAAATTTATTGAACCCCACTACGATAACTTTATCATCATCATCATCATCATTATACCTCGTACAACCAACTTCAATACATTCATATACATTCATCAATACATTCAAGACGTCGTATTATTTGTATATAAAAGAATCCTATTTATATTTCATTCTTTTTCTTGTTTATAAACTTTTGGAATCACTTCTTCCTATCAATGTAAGTTCCAGTCCCAACAAAACTCAAACAATGGCGCTGTCTATCTCATCTCAACTTCCTACCTTTCATCCTGTCTGCCAACTGCCAACTGCCAACTGTGCTGCCGCCATTGATTCACGTTTCCAAGACAAGTCGATGAGAGCCAACATCAATCGCTAATAATATCACCCAGACCTCATTACTCTTTCAACCTGTTCACAATGGGATCAACTACTCTCCCCGCTATGCAAACCTCCCCTAAATATATCTTCTTCACCGATTTCGATGGCACAATCACAACCCGCGATTCCAATGACTTCATGACAGATAATCTTGGATTTGGTCAAGAACTCCGCAAGCAAGGAAACAAAGATGTCCTCGATGGTACAAAGACCTTCCGCGATTCTTTCCAATCAATGATGGATAGCATCAAGACTCCATATAACAAGTGTATATCAACTCTTATCGAAAACATCAAATTAGATCCAGGATTCAAGGAGTTTTTCGAATGGGCAAGAGAGAACAATATGCCAGTTGTTATTTTGAGTGGTGGAATGGAACCAATTATTAGAGCATTATTGGAACATCTCTTGGGAAAGAAAGAAGCTGCCGAAATTCAGATCGTCAGCAACCAAGTTGAAGTTAGAGAAGGATTCAAGAGTCTTGATGAGGAGGGAGGTTGGAATATTGTCTACCATGACGAAAGGTATAGTCTTGGCCCTTGGAAAAAAAAACCCACTGAAGGTAAAGCTAATTCAAAATAGTCATTTTGGACATGATAAATCCAGAGAGATTAGACCATACGCCGCACTTCCAGATGATCAAAGACCAACCATGTTTTACGCTGGAGATGGAGTATCAGATCTTTCGGCTGCTAAGGAGACTGATCTTTTATTCGCCAAAAAGGGTCATGACCTCATTACTTATTGTGTTAGAGAAAAGGTTCCATTCACAATCTTTGAGGATTGGACTTCTATTTTGTCAACAGTTAAGGATGTCGTTGCTGGTAAAACGACTGTTAAGGAAGTCTACGCTGCTGGAATCAAGGACTTCGAAAGTGAAAACAAGGCATAGACTATATTGGGCTCAAGATTTGGTCCATAGAACATAGACTGTTCATTAGAATTAGAATTATAGAGATGCATATAAGAATATACAAATTGCTTTCTCTCTTGACACCTTCTCTAGAGTAATTGGCAAATGATATTATATGTATCTACTGGCTCACATTTTCCTATTCTATCTTCATTTTCTAGGCCTATAAACCATTTTTACGAACTCCTGCTTCTCATAATCACCCTCAGCATCTATAGGAACCCTCCCCAACTCCTCAAATCCAGAAGCAAGATATGTTGGTTCCCCCATTGAACTCGCCGACAAAACAAGAGGCGCATTATCACGTATCGATCTCTCAATTCCCCATTTCAAGAGTTGAGTAGCATAACCTCGACGCCGAAAGTCTGGAAGAGTGCCTATCAAGTTGAGATAAAATTCATCACCATTAAACATCTCAGTACATTCCTTTCGGGCTTCACCAATAGCTTTTATAAAAGCTGCATCATAAATGGGATCTATGTCTCTCCGGGTGTTTGCACCAGCCGCTTCCATTGCTTCTCCCGCTTGATGAAGTTAGTCTTGAGGGTTTGAACTTATTGGGGGAAGAACCGTACGTGTTTGAGGATTATATGTTTCTCCTTTTGCTTTATATATCCGTCTATTCACATGTGAAGCATTCCAGATAGACAAAGCAACGACTTTCCAAACCGAATCTTCTTCAACTTCCACAATCATAGTTAGGTAGTCTGGGAACTTTCCAGAAACCATAAGCTCAATGTAGAGACGAGAATACTTGTATAGATCTTCGGGGTATTTATCACGATTGATGTGTCGATATCGCCATGTTGGATCAGAGGTGAGGGAGGCAATCATGCCAATTCTGATGGCATCGATATCTTTGGGTTCTGCTTCACGAATGCGTGATTTCGCAATGGGTTTTGAAGGGGGTGTTGTCATTATAAGAGCTAGGACTTGACGCTGTCTCGCCAATGTGAAAGGGATAGAGTAGTCTGGTGAGAGTGTTTGAGAGTTAACCTGACTTACAAATTCATTAATGTGATATAGATATATAGAGAGATCAAGAACAGTTGCCTAACATGCTTATATCTTGGGAAACGTATGACTCATCTGCAATCATTGGATTTATATATACAGATGGATGCCTTGTTCATCCCACTTCTGAGAGATATAAATAGGTAAGTCATACCGGTAGTTGATTTTGCTCATATGTCAAATTCAAATTCAAATTCAAATTCAAATTCAAATTCAAATTCAAAGTCAAAGGAAGCGTTCAAGTCCTCAAAACAGCTAAGGCCGAAGATAGCCTGATCGTTACGAATATCAGGGAGTCATCGTTTCGATATGGATGCTTGTCGGAATATGTGGGCTAGAGAAAGAAACATCCACAAGACTCAGGTTGGTAGTAATCAAAACACAATCTATGGTAGAAGTTATATAGTCTCGATCCTGGATTCGAAGTTATTAAAGGCGGAGGAGCGGAATTTGTCTAGTGTATATGCTCGGGTCGGCAGGATTGTCCTTTCAACTACCCCTTTAGAATACCTCTAGAAATGGAAGGTTTGCCGACATCATATTGTGCGGGGTAATTTTTCCCCAGACCCCGAGACTCCTTCAATGTTTCAACTATTGGCTTCTCTAGGAGACTAATCTCACAAGCACGACGGCGTCATATAAGTACAAGAGAATTTTGTACCCGTAGACCGAAATTACGCACGATAGTTCTTTGTTATACAGATCATAAGTCAATATGTGTAGGAAGGTCTGCCGAAAAGAGGAGTATTCATTGATGATCACAAATACGTTGTTAAACATATAAACATCCATTCAGCACCTTGTAACTTTTAAATATACATACTATCTCACACACTCCACTAATCCATACTCAAACTACTGTAACACGTCAAAATGGGAAGCATTGAAGTTGAAAATCCTATACCATCGTCCCAACGAGTCGAACCTGGCTCATTCCAATTACGACTCGCCAACCTCCCTAAATCTACAGCTGAGAAATCCATCGATACTACAAAGATTGCTTCAGATTTTGTTGATCGTTTTAATCAAAAAATCAACTCTGCTGACATTTCATCCCTTTCTACACTCTTCGTAGAAGAATCATATTGGCGCGATCAATTATGTCTTTCATGGGACTTTCACACTCTACATGGCCCTTCCAAAATTCTCGAACTCTTCAATAAAACAAAAGGCTCACGTCTAAAATCCATCGCACTTGATTCAAGCTCGGAATTTCGATCACCAAAACTAACGCCGCTTGATACTGATGGAAAGACGAATGTTATTCAGGCTTTCATAAAGGTTGAGACGGATGTTGGTAAGGGGGCTGGAATTGCTAGATTAGTAATTGATGAGGGAACATGGAAAGTATTTACGCTCTACACTTTTCTGGAAAACTTGAATGGCTATGAAGAGAGTGTAGGAAAGAAGAGGCCTTATGGTGTGAAACATGGGGAGAAAACGGAGAAGGAAAATTGGTTGGATAGAAGAAATCTTGAGAAAGATTTTGGTAGTGGAACTGAGCCGACAGTATTGATTCTTGGTAAGTATTTCCATTGTAGACGATTGAGAGGTTAACGTGCAATGTTAACATTGTTCAGGTGCTGGACAAGGTGGCTTGACAGTAGCGGCAAGACTTAAAATGCTTGGTGTTACATCACTCATGGTTGATCGAGAAGAACGAATCGGTGATAATTGGAGAACAAGATATCATCAACTGGTTCTTCATGATCCTGTTTGGTTTGATCATCTCCCATATCTACCTTTCCCTGAGAATTGGCCAGTGTTTACTCCCAAGGATAAATTAGGTGATTGGTTTGAAGCATATGTTAGTTTATTGGAACTTAATGCTTGGACTCAAACTACTATTACCAACACTGTATGGAGTGATCAAACCAAACAATGGACAGTCACTCTAGAAAGGACCAGAAATGGACAGAAGGAGACGAGAATTGTTCATCCAAAAGTATGTTGTTTTTACAATAATCTCAGTGAATAATTACTAACTCCCTATAGCACATCATACAAGCAACAGGTGCAAGTGGAGAACCAAACTTTCCTTCTCATATCAAAGGAATCGATACTTTCAAAGGTCGAGTGGTCCATTCATCCAAATTTCCTGGAGCAACCGAATCTTGTGGCCAGAATAAAAAAGCAATTGTGGTTGGTTGTTGTAATTCTGGTCATGACATTGCTCAAGATTTATATGAACATGGCTATGAAGTGACCATTGTTCAAAGATCAACTACATATGTTATTGGCACAGAAACAAGTGCGGATGCTCAATCAAATCTTTACGGAGAAAATGGTATTCCGACTTTTGATGCCGATATGGTCTTTCATAGTATGCCGAATCCGGTACTCAAGAAGTTGAATGTTGAAGGTACCAAGAAAGTGGCTAAGATTGATGAGAAATTACTTCAAGGTCTCGAAAATGCTGGATTCAAACTTGATAAAGGACCGGATGGAGCAGGTCTTTGGATCAAATATCTTCAACGTGGCGGTGGTTATTATATGGATGTTGGATGTTCTCAACTTATTATCGATGGAAAAATTAAAGTCAAGCAAGGTCAAGAAATCACGGGTATCAAAGAAAACGGTATGGAATTCGCAGATGGGTCATTAATCGAAGCGGATGAAATTGTATTTGCAATAGGATATCTGAATATGAGAACACAATGCAGGAAAATCTTTGGAGATGAAGTGGCGGATAGAGTTAAGGATGTTTGGGGATTTGACGAAGAAGGAGAAGTTAGAACGATTTGGAGGAAGACTGGCCATGAAGGATTTTGGTTCATGGGTGGAAATTTGGCTTTGTGTAGATGGCAAAGTAAGAGGTTGGCGTTGTTGATTAAGGGATTAGTGGAGGGTATAACGAAGTATGATGATATTTGAGTTATTATGGCGACGGCGACCGGATACATAATGGAGTTGATAGCTTTGATTGATAGGATATCAAACTATCAAACTAATTTAGAGATGACTTCTTCATTTCCTCGAACGTTCCAGTTGTACTCAAGTATACGTCGATATGTTGGGCCACTTCTATGTAGATGGCGGGGTATGTTCATATTCAGAAAAGTGGCTGAGACTCTAAGAACCTCATATTTGAGAAGCTGGCAACACCTTAAACATTTATCAAGCTCATATACTCGAGTGTGGTGTATAGATCCTAACCTACTTGCGAGCGAGACCTTGATAGAGCCTCCAGCTCCCCTGCCAAATTCTCTTCACATCCGAGCCATTAGAACAACAACAGATTACTCGCATGTCCATTCCGTGCATTCTCGCGCCAAGCCGAATGATGCCCGACTAATGCATTCCATCCACCTGTTCCCGATATCGCCCCTCGTACTCCACCGGCCGAACAAATTTTCATACAACACCCCACTGCATTCACCACACGTCAATATTGATTGATTGAATATATACACGCACAAGCATCGCTCATCCATCAAATAACCAGGTCGCTTAGCTCAGTTGGTTAGAGCGTGGTGCTAATATCTGTTCTGATTCATCAATAGGGTTTGGCACGCCAAGGTCGGCGGTTCGAAACCGCCAGTGATCAATTTTTGACGTTTTTTGTCACTCATATTTACTTCCAGGGTTTGATTTTTGTAAAGTCTGTTGTGTTTCTATCTGTGAACACGCCAATCTTTCTAGGGGAGAGTTCAATACTTGGAATGATCACCAAAACTTTTGTCCGTTAGGGATTAAATTCGGTAGACTCCGGGTATATGTGAACCGGTAAATTGCTTTCTGGAGGAGTATTTAACTCTCATATTATCAATTTCTTTTTGCCCTCAGCATGAAGATCATTTTGACTCTAAAATAATTCAAGATAATGAAGATTTGAAGGAGTTGTGGCCTATTGAGGTTTTAGAGGGGTGGTTTTTGGAGACTTGTGGTGGGGTGGTGAATCGAGTCAATAACATTCTACCCATCGAAAAAAGTAGAGCCAAAATAAATTTCATCACCCATACAATCTCCACATTAAAAACGAACAGAAATTTTTACCCTTTTCTTCTTCTTTTTCACGCAGGAAAATATGACAACCACAGCGAATTCAAAAGAGATTTATTCCCAGGAAACAACAGCAAAATAAAAACTAAACTGACAAAACGACATGTGCAGGATTTGAACCTACGAGGCCGAAACCATAAGATAACCGAATTATTCATTCAAGTCTTACCCATTAACCACTCTGGCAACATGCCCGAATCTAGAAAGCAATTTGCTTCATTTGATAACAAAATAATGCTTAATTATTAATATATTAATGCTGATGATAAGGTACGAAATCTTTGAATCTTGTTTCTTCTTCTTCTTGAGTCGTCGTCATGCGTTGGTCCTTCATAATGATTGATGTGCTCTTCTCATATAGATCTTATGTGGGTGAGACCATCTCTCGTATCAAGAGAGTATGATCTACACGCCTAATATACCCTAACCCACGTCCATAATGACTATCGTATTAGATAGCTGAAAAAAATAACACATAGACGATTCACACTTTACAATAGATACATCAGTGAACAATAGCGAGTACTCTTTATATTTAATTGGATTTCTACTAATCCATCCTACATTCCACTGCAGTGAAGTGTTCTCATCCAAAAGGGAAAAAAAGGGACGCTGGTATAAAAAAGCTACTACCTACCATCTATTTGTCTATCATGCATTAGCCGTCCATCTACTTTGCAGAAGGTACATAGAGTAGAAATCCAGGACCATTTAGAAGGTCAAGATATTTACGCAGATTTCCTTCCCGCTTGATAAAACATCAACAAAAGCAAAATATCGTTCGAAGGGCCTAATCCGGGATCGAACCGGAGACCTCTTACAATTTAGATTGGATAACCCAAAGCAAGAATTCTACCACTGAACTATCAGGCCTATTGATATATTAATGAGCGTGATATTTTAATAAATAAATTATTTACAAACGGAAATTTCATGGTTAAGCGAATTGGTTGGCCAAAAATTTGTTGGTGGGGCTGAGCTGAATTGCAACCCACACGGGAGCGGGAGAACGACTCCACCCTAAATGCTTCTAGAAGCCATCTAAATCGTTACATGATTTTCATCTGAAATGGCATCGTTGTTCTTAAGAGGTTTTTCTTCCTGAAATAGTTTCAGTATTGTTGATTGAACTTAATTCACTAGCGAGTGCCTCTCATTTTCTGTGCTCTAGTGCTAGAAAGATCAATGCTAATGCTAATTAGTGATTGCAATTTGTTGTTTGCTTCTACGTTAAGATATGCGAACTTTCCATTTCTATCGCGCTTTGCAATCATCTTCATTCTACTGCATTCATCGTCTCTAGCAATCCTCTTGTCAGGGCATCAGAGCTCCTTTCGCGTTAAATTGAATAGGGACCATTCGTGTTTATTTCACATGACTGACTTCATTATCTTCATTGTCTCGAGAGATACAGTCTTGCATTTAAAAGCAACTACACAATCGTGCGTACCCGATGACCAAGTGGAAATATAACAATCAGCCTCGAACTAAATACTATGAAAGACAGGAGCTAGCGCGTCCGAATAGATGAAGTTTATTTAATGTACGAATTCATTCCAATAATCTGGACTTGCAATATGCTCCAGAAAATTGTATTGTATTATAGGTCTCTTCATGAAGCCTATACCATTCAGACTGGACTAATCTGGTCCCCGGATGGGCTGTCCAATAGTCTGGACTGCAGTCTAACGATCAAAAAGTTTGGAATATTCGGCTTCTTCTAACAAACATTTATATCATTTCAATTAAATATTTTTGTTATTATGTTGATTCAAAATAATGAATGCCTGAAGTCGATAATAATATCTTCAAAATCTCAAAACTAGAATCTTAAAATGGACTGCAGTCCGGACTGTTGGAAAGACTGATCTGGGAACAAGCTTCTCGCACATGGTTCAAGTTTATCGGTAATTGATCTCTGATAATCACTGCCATCATTCTGTACTATGATACTAGGTTGAAATCTAGTGGGTTCAACAGAGTTGATATCAATATATTGCTTCTCTTCCTCCTCAGCAGAGCTGGTTGTGCAGTTTGACCCTACACGATTTTCATCTACACTTTGGTCATACTATTTCGGCATAATATCATGGAAGGACAAAATTCAAATTTGAACGCTGTCAAGACACAGGCCATGCATTGACAATGACAATGTCCAGTATTTAAAGTTAACGGCAACAATAAATCGTCATTGGATTTACGATTATCGTCAATTCACTAGCTTATGTTTCATA
Organism: Botrytis paeoniae; assembly: GCA_004786145.1. Lineage (NCBI taxonomy): Eukaryota > Fungi > Ascomycota > Leotiomycetes > Helotiales > Sclerotiniaceae > Botrytis > Botrytis paeoniae. Next base: position 57,477 of record PQXI01000158.1, read on the forward strand.
CTTTAACTTTAAGACTTCGAACCTACTTTATGTGATTGTTGACCTTGGTTCTCGTATCAAAATAGCGACACAGAAATGGCCGAGGAAAAAGGGCAGATAATAATCGACGATATAGTACCTTCTCCGAAACAGAACACCTCTACTTGCATACCGGAACTCAATCCAGCTCAAGGTATCGGATACCTTCTCCATCAAGCATTGTCAAAACATATTGACAATCCTGTATCGTCTCAAAAATGACGTCCCGAGGGCGATGGGATTATACTCTATCTCGATTAATGCTGCTTAGAAATTTATATTAGTGGATACGGTAAATATTCTGCTGGCAGGCTCTCGAAAAGGGGAGTAATCGTTCGTCGAGATACCGACATTGTAGGGCTTGAATAGCTTGGCTTTGACCCATCAGATCCATCCATAATACGAATACCCGATCGAGAGAAGGAATATGCTTTTTGCGAAGAACTTGAGAAAGTTGGTGGTAAATGGCGAGAAAGAGAGAAAAGGTTCAATAGAGTACGAGGTGTTACGAACGATCGAAATATTACGGAGCCAACCGTTTACGAGCTGATAAATGTTTAGCTAGTGTGGTCAAGAGAAGACTGGTTGCTTGAAATTCAGTATGAACAGTATAAATAAACTGCTGATGTTAGGAGATCGATGATGACTACGACAACGGAGAAGGTGTAAGATTACGGAGAAGGTGTAAGATTACGGTAAAGGTACATAGGTATTCAGTGCTAGCGTTTATGAAGATCCATATTTTCTGAGGAAATGTCGGTGCGGAAGTCACAATGGAATATTGTCGTGCCAACATGAATATCACTGCAGAAGATATCAAATTCGACAGAAGATACACATCTAGCCGGTGCCCGACAAAACATTCACATTTTCAACATACATGGAAGTTCTCTAAACAGTGTCTTGTTGTGGAGACACAAGGCTCAGCTTCTGCGGGAGCAAGGATTATATTCTTCTAGAAGTATTCTAAGCGTTGATCACCAGGCTGGTCAGGATGATCGTTCGCCGCGAATGCACAGAAATGGAGGTGCCGCCACTACCTTACTAGGAAGTGTTCATTATACCTGTATGCCATTGGTTCTATAATCACTTCGTGATAGTTTCGAAATTCGAGTAATATTACCTACCCCGCAACCCATAATAAACTTGCTAGCCTTGCATCTCCATTCCCTCTTGTTATCTTCCCGGCAAGCGATATCCGTATTCCAAGACATCAGCACCACATTACACTTTTGAAATATTCACTATCTCCAGTCTAGTTTGTGACGTAAACTTAATCAGGCAGAGTATAATATTTCTTGGCTTCATGTATGGTGACGTCGATTTGATTCGCTGAGCCTTGTGATAAACATTTACATGCAGCCATGGTCCATGAGTTGAAGAACAGTATTTATATTAAAGTCGTAAAATTCCCAAGACAACCTTAGAATAGTACCACCATAGCTCAGAATATCTAACTTCACGTATCACGATGGCGGCACAAGAATATTATAATCCCTCTTCACAAGCAATACCAGGTCCAGGTATACTGAAACCAACTGCTGAATATCCTACATCGGCATATCATCAACAAGCACAACGTGATATTGCAATGAATGAACAATCAGCATATCCGACACCTGCTGTCTACAATCCACAAAATTATTCACAACAACAACCATATTACCAACCTCCACCACAAACCATGGACTACAATTCTACCCAACCCCCAGCTTACGGGTATCAAACTTCAACTCAACAGCCTCATCAAAGGGATGGACGACATCAATACCAGGCCGTAGAACCGCACTCCTATCGAAACCTCCCCCCTCATCTTCGTCCCCGACGTTCCATATCTGAACCACCCGATCCCCATTATCTCGCTCAACATATCCCCGGCTATCGTCACCGCGGACGTTCGACATCTTCTTCTTACTCTTCCTCACCAGAAAGATTGCGATCACGATCCAGAAACCGAGCCCATTCACATTCTCGAGCTCGATCTACAAGATCTATGAGTAGATCTCGTCATAGACATTCACATACACACCCACGAGGAACTAAGACTCGAGCTCGGAATACTCACAAAGATAGAAATACATTTTTTGGAGCATTTGGTGGGGGTTTGATTGGGGATTTGATAATGCCTGGGTTAGGAACGTTGGGGGGAGCGATATTGGGAGGGGTTGGAGGAAGGGAAGCTAGTAGGAGTGGACGTAAGGATGAGAAGGGGGAGAAACCGGAAAGGAGGAGGATCTTTGGAGGAAAAACATATGAGGAGGAATGGAGGGAGGGAAGGATTGCGAGGGGCGAGATAAGTGGGTGATAGTTGAGGATTTGAGAGAATGGAGGATGTGTATAAACGACTTAGAGACTCTTTTCTTGATGTGTTATTGTTTTAATAAGATACCATTTGTCGCTGCAATGTTTTGGTCTCGAGATATCTGTATATCATTTTCTCGGCCGTCAGTTTACTTTTTTTTTGCTAAATGCAGTGTGGATGAAGTTGTCATCCTATCGGAGCGAGAGGATTACTCCCCATAACACATCATTCTTTTGCAGATTGTCGAAGCCAGATTAAAGAAGTGATATCTTGTCAATGGACCAACCTGCAGTACGAAGTAAAGAAACCGTTAATAAAGTTGGAGATCTTCAAACTCCCGGACCTTGCGGGAGCCAATATTTGTTAGCTTCGCTTAGCCCAGAGCTAGCCCCTTCATTCTCCACCATAGCGTCCAATTAATACCCATCTCATCTCCACTCACACCCTCTACGAAATTCACAGAATGGATTACGCAGGAAATCTTTCCATTAATCAAGAAAGACTTAGCAAATCGAGATTCATTCATCACCAGTAGCAAAAATGAAAGATAAAGAAATAGAATTTCAATGGACCCACATTCACCTGTATCCCACTCAAGCAACCTGCAACTTTGCAACGTTGTATTCCTAGGTATCCGTCAAATCTGGACTAATTTGCATTAATTGTTAGAATAAAAATGAAGCTCCAGAGCGGAGCAAAAGGAAATTGATCACTGGCGGTTTCGAACCGCCGACCTTGGCGTGCCAAACCTTACTGAGGGATCAGAACAGATATTAGCACCACGCTCTAACCAACTGAGCTAAGCGACCGAATTATTGGTTAATTTGATGGGAAGATAAAGGTTAGGAAAATAGATGTTCAAGATTCTGAAGAAGCCATAGAGAAGAGATGACAGAGGGGTGGAGGTGGTGTGGGGACAAGTAGTTGGTGGGGAGTGAGTGAACTTAGATGAAAGAGTTGATGTAATGGAAATAAGACTCACCTGGAGGCCTCATCGTGTTACCCTGAAATCCAATTGTCCATACATCAGCCACCATAGACATAGAAGTTGTTTCACTCACACAGAATGAGAACCAAGATGATGCGAAAAGCTAGACACGTTTGTGATAAAGGGTAATATCCATTTTTGAATGACTGCTACTGCAGCGAAAGCAAATCAACAATAATGATACATGCTTCGTCATATACAATAAAGAGAGAATGCTCCCCAAGATGGAGCCCCAAAAAGCAAGGAGTGGTAAACAGACGCTCCAAAATACAAATTCGTATACTCATCCTATTCCATTCCAAAACCAGTGTGCGCAATTGTGTGATACCTAATGCGCCAATGCTATTTCCGTTGAACACTGCATAGAAGAAGAATAAATGATACGTGAAACTTTCACTTTTTGGCCTTTCTGCCACGTTTCTTGGGCTCTGCCTTTTTCTCCTCTGGCTCTGGTTTTGCTTGTTCCTTTTTTTCTTCCTCTTCGCTTGGTTCCTCTGACTTTGGCTCTTCTGACGTTGATTCCTTATTTTTGGATTTCTTTGCCGCAGGCTTCTCTTCTTCAGTCGCTTCATCATCCTCATCCGCTGCCTCATCACTAACATTCTTTCTCTTCTCTGTCGCGGGCTTTGGATCTAACTTTTCTTGTTGTCGAGCGCTACTTCGCGTTCCTTGTCTTTGTACCTTCTTTTCCTTCTTCGGGGCAGCTTGTTTCTTTTGAACGGGGGCCTTCTTGCCGACTTCTTTATCCTCTGTCTTGTCGTCCGATCCATTTGCTTTTTCATCAGCGGTTTCCTTGACATGACCATTCTTCTCCTCGGAATCTTTTAGCTCAGCAGCTTTCTCCTCCTCGGATTTCTTCTCAGGCGTTCCTTTCGTGGGTTTGTCTTTGGATCCGGGTTCATTTTCGAAATCGCCTCCTTCAGCTTCATATTCTTGACCGATCTTTTTGGCCTAAAGTGATAGTATGTAATTAGTATACGGCACCACGTAAGAAGAGTGTGAGATGAAATCAATGAAGGTTGAAACCTGGGAATACTGGTTGGTATGGGATCAGATGACTTACCTTCCATGCAGCCATTTTTCCTTTACCGCTACCATCTTTATTCGTTTCTTGCTTTACTTCTGTTTTGGTAGATGTTAAGAAAGGATCGCGCACAATCAAAGGTAAGGGGGATTTCAAAGGGGTCTCAGGATCACGAGGGGGAAAAGGAAAGGAAAGTTCTTTACTTTCAGTAATGTCCTTCTTGAGCTTAGGATCAGTTGGCTTCCCTTTAGCAGAAGGCATATTTGCGATGGCGGTGATATGAATCCAAAGTTTTAAATAGAGAAATTGTCAATGATAAATGCGTTGATGAATGGGAATTCTATGCACATGAAACTATCCTTTAATTTTAATTACAGATGAAAGATAGATGGAATTTTGTGGAAAAGGCATAAACAATGAGATCGGGAAAGAGCGAGGTTGGGAAAGAGGAGAACCAAAATCAATGTCGTCAGTGTATGGCGCCTGAACCTGCAAGGGATAGGTATAATAGGGGCTAAATATAGGCTTGTCTTTGTTTTAACGACGTGATGGGATTGTGTGCAGTCCAATGTACGATTCATGCTAAGTCGAATACAACTTGTTACTTGTGTAAATTATTTACATGCAAGTAAAGAGAAACGTGAATTGCTTTGCCCAGATGTTATCTACCAAGTACAATTAAGTATCAATGGTTGAGGCATGGATGTTCCTGTATTTGACATTGAACAGATGGACTGAAGCCTAACACCTTCCACCACCATTCCTTACTGAGTTCAACTCAAAATGCTTGAATTAGACGGGAGTTTGAAGTTACTAGATAGATTCCTCTCATTGACTTAGGTCACCCACGCTTGAGGTCAATTAGTTGAAAGAACTCTGATGATCGAATCGCTGTCAAATTTTGTTCCTCGAGTGAGAAACTCCTACTGGATTAGATTGTGTTTTTCACCCATATAAAGTTTAAAAATGAACTTCATACACGAACGCGATTGTGAAAAGTATGATGACATTCGTTGATACAAGTACCTCAAAACGAGCCTATCCTCCCCCCTCTCTCTACTTCGGGATCTTCATTTATTCTCGCCTGTTAATCCATCATACGGGAAAGAAGTGGTTGCATACCTACTTTGAATGCTGAGAAACATTTGTGGTAACAGAGAGCACTGGACTACAAGTAAGATGGCAATACCAGAGAGCTGCCATGTAATCGAGGTGCACTTAAACCAGATAATAGAATTGCGATGGCGATATATGTTGACTGACCTAGTGGTTCAGGGAAGCTCTCCTCGCATGATTACCATACACTGACTCTTGCATCCAGACTTCTCTGGTAATTTTCATTAACTTTAGTTCGATAAAAGTTTGTTGAGCTACACATCACATTAGACAAAGAGGAATGTATTTGGAACACGTTGGATACATTATGATTGTTGAAGACCCTCCCAGGACAAATATTCATAGAATGTCATTCACTAAAAGCAGTGTAATGAGATTCTATCCCACCGCATACTTCACTATGAGAACAGCAGATTAGATTGAAAAATAATTCTAAGCGCCTCGGCACGGTACGGCGCGTCTCCAACAATATCGACGCGTACAACCCTTTAGTCTACGTGATTGATAGCCATCTCTAAATAACTTTAATGGTACAACTTCAAGTACGGCGAGGAAAAAGTAACATCAAGACCGTGTTGATCAACACAAGATGACGCATCGACTTCAGTCAGAGTCGGCAAAGAAAAGGATGTCGACGGTCAAGAATGTCAAGCCAAAGCCGTCTTACGAAGAGTAGGTTCTCTCAACAATCTCACATGTCACATCACACATCACGTATCAATAATGCCTTATACATTAGAATATCGCATCTAACAAAAGTCCAACAGCATGCTCGATAGTCCCATAATAGACCTCTACATCGGACCAAAACGCAAAAAATTCAGCATCCACCGCGGACTCCTCTGTGCCAAATCCCCCTTCTTCGCAGACATCTTCCTAAACAATGACGAACTCAGCGAAGAAAAAGAAGACCACTATCTACCAAAAATTAGCTCGGAACATTTCTCCATCATAATGAAATGGCTATATCGCGGTACTCTGGACGCCGGATTCGAGAACGAAGGAAACAAACCAAGTTGTGCAGCAATAGAAGTCTACGCATTAGCGCATCAGTTGGGAATGACGGAGATGATGGACAAAGTATTGACTGGACTAGGAAGAAGATATGTGGAGAAGAGGTTTACACCGAATGTCTTTGCAATTGAGTTGGCGTTTGAGTTGACGGAACCGGTGGGCCCAAAAAATCGGGATTGTGGACTGAGGAGATGGATGGCAAGGTGGTATGCTATTATGCTACTTTTTCCAGAAGGAGTCTCGTCCACGGCTGGGAATAGTATCTCGGAGGATAGTTTGGCTGATTTAGGATTGAGATTTCCGTCTCTGTACAAAAGTGTGGTTGGACTTTTGAGAGGGGCGGAAGGATGGAAGGATGTTAGGACTAAATTTTATGATGAAAAAGTATGTTCTTTTCATGAGCATGAAGCTGGGGATAGAAGTTGTGAAGATGTTGGAAAGTTTTGGGGCATTTTCAGAAGTAAGGAGACCGAGGCTGGGTGGATGTCAGTGAGTAGAGGAAACATTTAAGAGGAATTTGTATGGATGGAGGGTTATGATTTTTGACGGCGCATTGGGTGGGAGGATGGTGTAACACATTGATATCGAGCATGACACCCGTTTGGAGTTTGAGCCCTGGATATGTAAGAGTTGGGGGCACGACTCCTACAAAAAATTAAGATACCATTTCCTTGAAATCCATTTGCCCAAATACAGTGAAGGTTACATATGTAGATAGCTATATAAACTTTACGTTACCCAGTGTCTGTAGCCAAGTGGGGGGCTACGAAGATACATTTCAATTCCAGATAAAAGTATGCTCGCTTGCACGGCGCCGAAAGAAGCTTGTAAGTCAACTACGATTGTTCTTGTAGATTCTTTTTTGGGAGGAAGTATTCGACGTCTAGTGTAGGTCGCTCATATCAAATAGTGCTTGTTTGAAAAGACATGGAAGATTTTCACCAATTAGAAAAACAAACAATGTCGTAAATCGTCCTTTGTTGAAAGTGCAAACCTTGATCTATGAACAGGTGCATTATCCCACCGATATAGACTGCACAAACCGCATTGATATCGATCCCAAAAAGCGCAAAGAGGGGAGAGTTCCGCAATCGCAGTAACACCACCAAATACAAAGTATCTCCATGTCGTAACATTTAGAAATTGACCACCACAAGCCAATTGATCACACATAATAGTTATGATCCCTTGAATATCCTGCCTCCTCTCAAGCCGTAGTCCTTCACCTCTCCATCTCTCCTTTACTTCTTGGCTGGGTACTTGGTCTTGAAAAGGTACGAGCTCAAGTAATAATCTCCAACAGCCAAAGCACCCACAACACCAGCCCACGCACCCACGACCTTCCATGTCAACTCTCCCTTTGCGTATTTTGAATATGCTCCGAATCCCAATCCAGTGCTCAATGCTGCGACGGCGATCGCATTTCCAATCACGACTGGGTTATCACTGTTCTCTTGAACACGGCTCTTGCCCTTCTTTGATTTCTTGGAAGCGGCATCCTTTGCAGCGCGAAGCTTAGCCTCAATTTGTTCAGCTTCTTGGTCAAGACGGTTGGCTTGTGTCTCGGTTTGGACTGGCTGTGACTGGAAGTCTGAAGGAACAGTGTGCACGGAATCGGTGTCGACGTCAATTAAGGAGGAGGTCGAGGTACTTTCGGTGGGGATGACAGATGGTGGGGCAGGAGCACGTTTCTGTGGTGGGATGATTAGTTCTTGACCTGAATGAGTAGTAAATATCGTCGGAGGTAGAAGGGATTCCTTTGACGACGATGAGAAAGGAGACACGGGTTGAGAGGATACAAAGCAAATATAGAGGAGTTTAAGAGAAATTCAAACATACCTCCTCATCAGTCTGTTGTGGACCTGAAGCTGCTGCTTGTGCGTAAGACATCTTTTGTATGATATGAGTAGGTATGATGGGTGGAAAGATGTATGTGTAATATAGGAATTTGCGGGCGTCTTTCGAGAGGATGTGAATATATCAAGATGGATGTTTTAAGTTGACGAGAAATAGAAGTATGTAAACGATAAAATGTCGTGTGCGAACAAGGGAAACATGTGAGAAACCGGGAAAGATTTCGATGAAGGTGGGTGTGGCTATGGCTTGTGGATGTGGCTTAAGCTGGATCTTCTCGCTTAAAGTGGGTTTTCATCTGTTGACGTAGGCGGCTCAAATGGAATGAGAGAGATTCTAGATTCTAGACTCTCGACTCTAGATTCTGGTATGAAACCACTCACATACATACAACACAATCACCAACGAGGAAAACATCGTAGTACAACCGACACAAACATGTATTAATATTTCAATGTAAGTTGTCGCGCGATGTTAAAAATGATAGCAATAGCAGTTTTGTATATTCCCTAGTAACTACTAAATACCCTAAAATAATAGAAGGCTCTTTTCATCAAAGCTTTCCAACTCTGGGAAACAAAGAATCACAACAATGCATACGTCCTGTATACTACATCTACTACCTACTACGTAGGTACAAATCAACACCATTCAAACTATCATGAGTTGAGTTGAGTCTTCATATATCATAAATACAAATAACAAGAATGCCCAATAGTTTCGTCTTTTTGGTATTACATTTGTACAATAAAATTACAGTCTAAAAGGACTTATTTCTTTGTTGTAGCATCATGAGCAGCTCGTGGTAATAAACTTCCCCCCTCATCGCCCGAATTTTGTGTAGACTCAGGTGTTGTGCTGCTTCGGCTATCCCTGTGTTTCTCTTCCGTTGAATCCGAATTGGACTCGATAGCTTTTTGTGTAGTTGGCTTCGCTGGCTCTGATTTTCCTTCAGGCTTCTTCTCGGATTTTTCTTCGGGGTTTCCTGATACTGCGGCCTTTTGAGACAACGATTCCGAACCACCCTCTTCTGATCCATTTGCCGCTTCTCTTGCTCGAAGCTCCTCCTCTATCTCATCCTCCTCGTTCTCCAATTCTGATGCATACATCTCTGGATGAGCTCGGAAGCAATCTTGCATCCCCCTAAAAATTATTAGTCCTGATTTATCGTCGATTTTCCAGACCCGCAGACCCGCAGACTCACTTAAACTTTTCTATACATTCAACACCCTTTGGCTCTTCAGTAGAGTGAACAAAACAGCTAAACGCAGCTTTGAACTCCTCTCCACAAGGTCCATGTGCCATTCCTCCCAAACAAGGACAATCCCAATTGATTTCACCAGTTTCCGGATTGAATGCGCCTTGTTGGCCAGCTTCATCTTCTAGTCCTTCCATCTCTCCTTCCTCCTCAGCTCCACCTTCTGCAGCAACTGCTTTCGCGGCCGACTCGTGTTCCCTCTTCTCTTGTTCTGCTGCTAATTCTGCTTGTCGTTTTCGCTTTTCTTCAATTACCGCATCGAGAGTGGGTAAATCTGATTCTCGAACTCTGTGTATTGATTCATCTAATTTTTGAATTGCTGTTGTGCCAATCAGCATCTCCTTGAGATTCGCCTCCTAGCCGCTAGTATTCTCATACCTTCTGGTTCTTCGGCGAAAACATTGCTCGTATTATACCAATATACTCCTGCGCCTGCCAATGCCCATCTTGCAGCGCTGCTTTTCCAACTTCGGGACTTTTGTGAGGGTGGTGCTGTGCTTAAGAATCGTCGAGCAGAAGTGGTATTAATGACAGATTTAGACTGTGGCCGTGAGCATTTCGGCGCAACTCTCAAAACTGATTTGAACATGCTGGGCTAAATTCGAGAAAATGACTGTGAAGATGAGAACACTCAAATGAAGTATTAGGAATCTCAAAGAATAGCAGACTTGAATATGAACGCCGTGTTTGTAAGCATCTCTGGATTTTCCGAATCACCGATTCGAGAAAATATCCGGATCATGTGATTGATGATAAGATAAGATATCGTCGCAAGTGTAGGTTCTTAACTTTCTCCTCCCACCAAGCAGAATGTCTATGTGTTCTCTTGCTTCCTTATTGTAGCCCCCCATGATAACAGCGTTGAGTAGTTTACACTGCTGGAGATAGTCTATTTGTTTTCTTCTCTTTGCTAGGACTTTACAAACTGAATGGTTAATGGTCAAATTCGTCTCAGCATCTACACACCTTCCCCCAGAACCTTCACCAACGCTATAAAATTATGGGATCCCAAGATTTTGTCATTTGGCATCCTGCTGATATATTCTCTGATCATCCAGCCGACCATAAAGAGTTCGCGCTCATTGTCCTAAACCAGCCTCTGGAGCTGCCTTCTAACATCTACAAGAAGTTGTGGGATAATGCTGTCTACCATATCGCAGCTGATGGTGGCGCAAACCAAGTTTATAACAGGAATCACAAAAAGCCATTCGATGGAAATTCTTTAGACCCAGCCCTCCAAGATGAAAAAAAGGCTGAAAATTATCTTGACATTGATACTATCATTGGCGACTTCGATTCCATGTCTCCCAATCTCTTCAAATATTTTGAGGAAAATGGCACTGAAATCATTAGAGATGGCGATCAGTATTCCACAGACTTTACCAAAGCAGTGCGATATGTCAAAAGTTTTGAGCAACCTGTTGATTCGGAAAGGACCCCCCCGTGTTCCCATCGTCAAAAGAAACTCGATCAACTAAAGCAATTACCAAGACCTCTCGATATTATTTGCCTTGGAGGTTTAGGCGGAAGAGTCGATCAGGCCCTATCACAACTTCATCATCTTTATATGTTTCAGCAAGAACCAAACTATTCCAAGGGCAAGATGTACCTGGTTTCTAGTGAAGCTATAACCTTTGTTCTCAAGGCTGGAAAACACAAAATAAAGATTAAGGAAGAGGGCAAATTGCTGAAATTGGGAAAGCACATTGGAATACTACCGGTCAAGGAACCTTCGATCATAACTACGCAAGGCTTAGAGTGGGATGTAACAGATTGGAAGACAGAATTTGGAGGTGATATAAGTACTAGCAACCATGCGAGGGAGGATTGGGCGACCATCGAAACGACGAAGGATGTGGTATTCACCATCGATTTTGTTCTCAACAAGATGGATGAATAAGATCAACTTCGCCTGGACGGGCGATTCGATGATCTCAGGGCCTGCAAATAGAGGATTGAATATGGCTTCACTGCCCACACCCTTGATTTGCCGAATACTCTCTTAAGACGATGTTCGCAACGTGGGATCAATCTTGTTTTTATTTTCTACGCCCCTCATTGCTCAGGGTGAGCAACGAGGTGAGACCAGTGTGCTTTAGTCTTGGGCGCTATTGTTACCCATTAGTCTCATGCGCCTATATGCGCTTCTCCTAGATACCCGTCTTGTCCATTAGATTCCTAGAATATAAAGTCTTACTTGTTGTATATTTCTCGATTGCTTGTTTGCCTTTGGTGACAAATTACGCCGTCACCATTTACTCTACGAACAAAAGGTTTCTAGAAAATCTGTAGCTATTGAGTGTTTATACATATATATATATCTTTGGAATGATTCTTCATTCATACTGTCAGACTGTACTTGATCGAATGTCTATCAGATCTCTCTTCTCTCTTTCTCCACGAAAAACCCCATGTTGCCAATGGCCCATTGCCCCTCCCTAAACTATTCTTAGGTTAGCTCCTTCCGATAAGGTTAAGCCCACCATCCCCGATAAGCATGCAACAACCAAATTTTTCTTCTTCCCGATATTTTTCCTTCAGTCATATTCAACTGATTCCAACCTTCACAACCCATATTCTTTCTATTCAATCTTCACCCTCGATCTCTCATATATCCTCATATCTTCTCACAATCTCCTAACAATAATTCAAAATGGCCTCTACAGCTGCTGAGATTGAACCTCACAAGGTTTATGATACTATTCTTACTCTGGATTTTGGATCCCAATACACTCATCTTATTACCAGACGTTTGCGCGAACTCAATGTCTACTCTGAAATGCTTCCATGTACCCAAAAGCTTGCAGATCTCGAATGGAAGCCAAAAGGTATCATTTTGTCCGGAGGACCATACTCAGTTTATGAGGAGGGTGCACCACACGTTGACCCCGCATTCTTCGAACTTGGAGTTCCTATTCTCGGTATATGCTATGGAATGCAAGAGATTGCTTATAGAATCAGCAAAGACAACGTCATTGCTGGCACAGCCCGCGAATTTGGACATGCCGATTTGAAAGCGAAGAAAATTGATAATGGACGTGTCGACCAATTGTTCGCAGGATTAGAGGACGATGTTAAAGTCTGGATGAGTCATGGTGATAAGTTGGGTGCATTGCCAGATGGATTTCATACTATTGCTACAACTGCAAACTCTGAATACGCAGCAATTGCACATGAGAGTCAACATATCTATGGTATGGGAATTCAGATCTATCTATTTGAAGAGTCTTTTCCCCTGACCCAAAGCTAATTAAACTCTAGGTCTTCAATTCCACCCCGAAGTTACTCACACCGAAAATGGAATTCAACTTCTCAAAAACTTCGCCGTCGGTATCTGCGGAGCTCGAACAAACTGGACTATGGCAAAATTCGTGGATCAAGAAATCGCTAGAATCCGTACATTAGTTGGAGAGAAGGGTCAAGTCTTGGGTGCTGTCAGTGGAGGTGTTGATTCAACTGTCGCTGCGAAATTAATGCACGAGGCTATTGGAGACCGATTCCATGCCGTTCTCGTCAACAACGGTGTTATGAGATTGAATGAGTGCGAACAAGTACGAAAGACATTGACAGAAAATCTTGGCATCAATTTGATTGTCGCAGATGCATCTGAAGATTTCCTCGATGGCCTCGCCGGACTTGATGAGCCAGAAGCAAAGAGAAAATTCATTGGAGGAAAATTCATTGATGTTTTCGAAGCCGAAGCCAAAAAGATTGAAGACGCAGCAGCCAACTCCGACAAAGCAGGCAAGATTGAGTTCTTCTTGCAAGGAACATTATATCCAGATGTTATTGAAAGTATTTCATTCAAGGGCCCTTCCGCGACTATCAAAACTCATCACAACGTTGGTGGTCTTCCAAAACGCATGACAGAGGGTCAAGGACTCAAACTTATCGAACCTTTGAGAGAATTGTTCAAGGACGAAGTTAGACAATTGGGAAGAGAGTTGGGCATTGCCCATGAACTCGTTATGCGCCATCCTTTCCCAGGTCCAGGTATTGCCATTCGTGTCCTGGGAGAAGTTACTCGTGAACGTGTCGAAATGGCCAGAAAGGCCGACCATATCTTTATCTCTATGATCAGAGAGGCAGGCCTCTATGACAACATTGGACAAGCTTTTGCAGCTGTTGATCCAAGTAGAGCTGTTGGTGTTATGGGTGACAAGAGAATGTATGGAAACATCATTATCCTGAGAGCAGTTCAAACAACCGATTTCATGACTGCCATCGCATATCCTTTCGAGAATGCATTCTTGTCCCGGGTTTCTACAAGAATTATCAACGAGGTTCACGGTGTTTGCAGAGTCGTGTATGATTACACTAGCAAGCCTCCTGGAACTATTGAGTTGGAATAAATGTCAAGTTTTGTGTTTTAGGCGTTACCTTGGTACATGTATACCTTTAGATTATAGATACTCCAAATCGGTATTAAGAATGAAAAAAAATCAGAAATTATAGTTTTAAGAATTTGAACATTATGTGAGTTTGTGATTGTGTATGATAAGCAGTTAATGTAAGATAATGGAGCATGGATAGTGAAGATATATTTTAGAGCAAACGTCTGCATCTGCATCTGTATCTAAAAGGAATCGATTCTACGTGTCGTTACCGCTGGTTCTGCGGGCAATGAGCATGAAGGGTTATGATAAATATCTTGGGCATATCGAATAGTAGGACCCCAAGGTATTATTATGGCTTGAGGGAGATTTCACGTCCGACCAATCATGGAAACAGGACACAGCTGAATCCACAGCTGAATGTACAGGTCTCAAGGTGTACCTAAGTAGGTAGGTAGGCACGAGCCCTCGTAAATACAGCCAATATGGATGGCCAGGATGATTTTATGTTCACCAAATATAGATAGATACCTATACACTGTCACTAAGACGATGATATATTAAAGAATGATTACCTAATTTTCCAAGATAAAGTTCAATTATTATAGATACAAAACATGAAATCATATATTCATTCAGTCTTATCCTTGGTGAATGTTTGATTGTTTCCTTTCCATACATCTCCATTTTTTCCTATGCACAGCCTCCTCTCCATAAATCCTTCCAGCCCAATTGATCATCTCCCATCTCTCAACACCCGAAACAGTAGCTCGACATCTTTGCGCCTCTATTATGCTACTTTATACAACAAAGACCGGGAACGATTATCTAAAAAGGAAAGAGAAAAAGACTCTATTGATGAGGAGCCATTCCGAGGGAGTTGTTTCCTCCGTTGAATGCGACGAATTGAGACTTGAACATAATGTCACCGTAAATTTGAAGGTTGGAAGTGGTGGCTTGGAGACCTCCGAAACAGGCTGTGAGGAATTAGTGTTAGCATATTGTTTAAGAAGAAAGAAGATCAGGTCATAACTTACTGGTACCAGTGTTATCAACAGGAGCATAGTTGATATCAGAACCACGGACAGTAGCCATGTAGGTTCCTCCAACATCGATAGCCAAATCTGGTAAAGTGGCAGCGCAAGGGAATGTAACACCACCGACAGTTTGGTTGTTGACAGCACCTTGAACCTTGCTATAGTAACCGTTGACAATGTTGGCATCAGCCAACATGAGAGTGGTTCCGGTATCAGCGATAGCTTGTCCGTTTGGTACAGCGGTCTCGGGACCTCCTCCAACGGAAAATTTGCCGGAGCTGAATTGCCAGAATCCTTGAGTGGTGTTAACAGCAGCCCAGGAGAGGGATCCGTTGAATTTGGTAGAATCAATGTTTCCGAATTCGTAGGATCCAGCAGCGGCTTTGCGGAGATCGGCAGTGAAAACTGGCTGAGCGAGACCTTGGGACATGGCGTTATCGAAGAAGGTCTTCTGTTGAGTGGGCTTGACAGTGTTGAGTTTAGAGAATGCGAGACCGACAAGTCCGTTAGATTGGGTATCGGAGACAAAGGATGCGGAGACTGCGGTGGCCATCTCAATTGCTTGTCCAGTGACAGTGGCTCCTCCAATGTTGACAGTGTCTGTACCAACGTTACCAGCAGCTCCGGATCCATCACCGTATGAGATGGACCAAGTAGCACCTTGAATTGCCTTGAAGCTTGTTGATTTAGAGGCATCAAAGTTTTGGTGACCAGATTGGGAAGCGGTTGCGAGTTGAGTGCTGAAAACCCAGAGATCGGATGATCCACTATCGAAGTCCATATTCATGACTTGTCCACCAATGTTGACTGGCGATAAGTACTCAACATCGCCACTCTCTGGTGTAGCAGTAACAAGACCAGTTCCTGCAGCTGCGCTACCACTACCACTTGCGGCGGCAGCTACTGCCGTTGTGCTTCCAGTGGCGGCTTTGGAGTTTCCTTCTGGGAAAGCAGGGTTGGCACCTGAGTTCATAGCCGCGACCAATGATGCTGGGAGAGTCATGGAATGCTTGTTGTATGCTTTGATGAGAGCTCTTGTACCAGCACCAGCTGTTCGACCAACATAATTAGGGTTTGCGACTCGCTCGACTTTGAAGCTTCGCTTTTGTGCTGGGTGTGGAGCGGCGAGGACCAAGTTGATGAGTGCGAGGACATAGAATGCTTGAAGTAATGAAGGCATCTTGAATGATTGGTAGAGCCACGCCAGGTGGTTGTATAAAAAGAAAAGGGTGGTTGGCTTGTGTGAATGAAAGACTAATGCTATTGCTTGAGATAGACCAGACCACAAGAGAAAAGAAGATCGCTGGAAAATATGAACTGAGAAAGAAAAATGGATGCCGGCCCCAATATTATTATGAAGGAAATGTAAATAGATATATGAACGATGACTGGAAATGCAACTATAAAAAAAACAAGCCAAGAAACCTGGAGTGTTCCGGGTATGGAGATGGATAGAGATAGAGAGAGTAATGGAAACTAAAACGAAAACACGCGGCTTTTCACGAAGAATAAGTAGAAGAAATATGAAGTTTGCGCATGAAGCTTTAAGACTACTTGATATGCAAGTTTGAAGACAAGGTTCAAACGCCAAAGCTGGGTGCCAGACACAAGCTGCGGCATAATGGTGGAGAATGATACTTATTCAGGAAAAGTCCCTAACGTCTTGAGTAGCCGGGTATGCGTGTTTGATCTTTCTCCTGGCCTTCATGGCGTTGTCTGTGCTTTGAGGAAGGCTCTGGGACTGACATGACTTTCTACTTGACCCTTGTTCTTGATTGTACTGTATGGTGGGGATTTTGGTATGAAAAAAGATTTTAAAGGTACGGGGTTATGGATAGTGGAAGTGGAGGTCGTGGATTGTGAGAAAAGGTTACAGAAATTGGATGACTATACCTAGATTGGAATAGTCATATCGAGTCAAGTCTGAATACGGAGAGTTTGGTAGATTTTTTGGGCAATCTGAAATTGGAGACAGCTCATAACTGGATCGTATATGAAAAGCCCTGGAAAGTCACAACATGGTAGACCCAAATTCGTGAAATAGAGTTGTACAAAGAGGCAAAATGATGGTTGGATTAGTAATGTTATGGACCCTGTGAGATTCAGGGGAGCCCTAAGATATCCTGGAGCTTGGCAATGTCACCGGCGGCGATTTTCTTTGGCTGATGAGGATTTACTTTTAGAAAAGTAGTCTTTGAAAATCATTGAATTAGCCTCTCTGATTCGTACTCGAGTGGCTGTTGATTTTCCATAGGGATAGACTTAGCGTTGAGGCTGACGTTGACCTTAAATACACCAAAATTTTTGAGGGCGACGGACTCATTCATAGTTCAATACTAAATGATATGAATGGAAGTGTTTAGCGATGAATGTCTTAGTACACATTGATTGGTTCCAAATTTGGTACCATCTACTTCCCCCTGAAAATAGGGCAGTTAGGGCGATTTGGTAGATTGAAAATTTATCAGCCAATTGTATTTGAAGGATTCAATGGAAAGCATCGACTCATATGTTAGATTCCGTTCGTTTGAGATACCCAGAACTTCGAATATATTCTTCCGAAATCAATACCGATCATTCGGGGATTCTAGAGCACTGAATGTGCCGATACTAAGAGAATACCAAGAGAAAAGGCCTTTGTTTAAATCACGATCAACTATTTCCCCATGAACTTGTGTGGAGTTTAATACATATTTTCACATCAGTATCACATTGAATGCCCAGCAACTACTAATTCTCGCTCCAATATAACTTTTTACTTGGTCGAATCCATTTTCAGATCTCTTCCGTAATGATATACAGATTTAGTCATGTGTACCGTGTAATCACAATAAAGTCTACCCGACTGTGAACAATAAACTCAATTGATGCTAAGCTTTTCGATACAGCTCCATTTTTGAATTCTCAGATGAATGCAAAACGATGGAGGCGCTTATTGTTATCCAAGTTGACTCGGATACGTTTCTTCATTCTCGGATTATCTGGATGTGATTGTGCAATGTTTCGAAATTTCAGAATATACGGTAGGAATTTGATCCGCACGCCACTGTCGTGATCAGATGTAGAAACATCATTTGTATCGATTGGATTGTTCTGGCTATGGAAGGATCTTTGAAGCCATTATAGTGTATTTGTATACAAAGCAGAATGTGTCATCCTTCAAAAACTAAAAGTCCTGTATTCGTGTCATCTCATCATCACCTTCGCGTACCTCCTTCATCACATCTTAAGATTTTGGCGCTTCGTTAACTTAGTATGATTGTGGCCGCGACATAGCGGCCAGTACTTTTGAAATTTACAAAACACAAGGATTGTTAGATCTCATCGGTTGACGAATTAAGTCTATAGGACCATAAAGTGAAAGCATCCCCCCGCCATCCAAGCTTGAAACTACATGTACTATAATCTGAAACGTCAGCTCTTGGCCACCAATGATCAAATTGGAGCGTGTATCTGAAAGGGGTTTGCGAATTCTCGGAAATGTCTCGCGTTAATTGGATAACGGATATTTTTTTCTTTTCCCATATTCTTTCTTCATGAACGGAAAAAATACACAGTCATTACTAAAAGATATGTAGATCCTTCGATTCAATTCTTTCTTTCGCTGTACGGAATTACATGGAGGAGATTTCATAAGACCTTGTATTGTAGGGACCGGTTCGAACAATGGTATCATGGTACTGCGGTATTTCTTTTCGTGATTTTTGATTTGATTTGCATTGTTCATGACTTGTCTGACTTGCTTGCTTATTTGATTTTGAAGTCGTACCCAAACAGCACCCTCCTCGTTATGTCTTCTACTTTCTTTGATTCTATTATTCCTTTAAATCCTTCGCTCCAGATTGGTAAAGTTGCCATCATGCCTTTATGATGATATGATCCTATTTACCCAAAAGATCTTTCATGCAGAACTAACCACTCATTCTAGCCACTTTACTCCGTCTTCGTTGTGCTCCTAGTGTGCATTAGGAAGAGAGATTACGTTGTGCGTGCGTGCGTTCGCTTCGGAGGCCCGGACAGGCCACCATCTCACCAAATTATTGTCAAACCGTTATCGTCTCTAAATACACCCCATAACCACTCACAATGGCTATCATACAAATGCCACGAAGCATGCGTATCCTTGACTAAGTCTAAGATTTGAATCTGAACAGACAGATCTATTGAGATGGGATGAGATCAAACGTTCGAGTGTCGAGGTATATCCTCGTGCATTTACGCGTCAAACATAGCCTTCTATTGAAACAATAACACAGCTTGAATCCGCAGCTGCTATGGCTGTGCAAACTAATGATGGAGTTGATGTGAATCAAAAGCTTGTTTGGAACTTTATTTTGGTACCAGAGAGCAGGGAAATTATGTTACTATCGTTCGACACTGATCAAGAAGTATTACACGGCTCCTTGGGTGTTTGTGTTGAGTAAGGGTCTGTTTCGTACCTTTGAGCCTTGAATGTTCTGGTTCGTCCGAGGACAAAGTTATCTTCTCAATCAATGTTTCATTGTTGTTGGCATATCAGCGGCAGAAGTATACTGCATAAGTTATTTCTGTTTCGAAGGCTGGAAGAGGCTTCAAGTTCTGACTTCTCAATCACCATGTCTCGGATGAATCACAAAACATGACTCTATCGATACATTACCGTCCGATGCGTGAGCATAAACCACCTTGAGAACATTTCTGATTACGTAGTCTTAATCCAAAAGGGTCCTTCGAAAGTCTTCTCGTTACTAAAATGTATGTTCATATCAACCATAAAGTAAATAATGGGTATTACATAACTGTTGTTACGTCGGCGCAGTTTTAATCACGAACCCACCTCCGCAAAGCTTGATTGAGATGGCGTAGGCATCTACCACTCGTATACGGTCTGAATTCTGATTACAGAGGTAAAAATCTCTGCCTCACTGAATTGTATTAGTTGCCCGGGTATCATGAGAGTCGGATCATATGTCGAGGGGTCTAGTTTTGGGATTCGGAGAGAAGCGGTGCGCTCGGATTTTATGAATGACTTCCACCTCATTAACAGTTTCTTTGAACATGAAGATTCCTTTTGAGCTGTACGAAGAGGCCTAATAGTTCCCATGGTGGCAATCTCAATTTTGAGTAGAAAGCTTTCTATATTCCTGTCAACGACCATTTCACCAATCCAAGATTCGTCTTATGTTCGTAACGATGCAACCTACACTCTCTACTCTATCGAGATAAATTATTCATTTTACGTCCATGGTTGAACACCTTTATTCTTGACAAGCTTTGTCTCCACGTATATTGTGGATCATACTTGTTTCTACAATATAGATCCGACCTCTGTACTCATTTGATTGATGAAATTTGCCTCAATCCCTTCAAAATGCATCTGTTCCGACTGATATCCGTGTACTAAACTTTCTCGGCAATGTGAAGACTCTTCAGGGATCAAGAGTATACGAGTAAGCACTTGCATATCTGAAGATCGTGTTGAAGAACCAAATTCATCATTGGTTCATCGGTAATACCTCGTAAAATCAAAAGCTTTCTGTTGATGTACCATCTTACACTAGAAGTATGAATTGGGCCAAGCATATCGCTGTTGCCTCGATATGTAAATAATGTAACATGTAACATCGAAGTACGGCACAAGTATTGAATTTCCTTATCCGAACTTTGGGCTTTGCCACACACAGAAAAGACTGCTCGTTAAGGGTCGGCTATTCGCAACTAGAAGTTCAGTTCGTTTCCCATTTGTAACATAGATATTTTCTCGGCTGTAAACGTATCCGAGATCTTGTAACTTTACTATTAGTGGTAAAACCATATTTGTTTCTATGTTGTTTTGTTTCGCCAAGTTGTTCTCATGGCTTGATTCAAGACTCTGTCCTGCACTATGAGCCGGGGCATGATACGAGCGTTACGATGGAGAGACAGAGTGTCCTTGGACACGGCATGTCTAGAGAAATTCGTTTGTCAAATTGCTACCAACATAAACTATTGCTATATCCTATCATAACAAGCTCCCCGCCTTATCTGACATAAAACAACCATGTTCCGGCACCTATGCATTAACCACCGTCTCTCCACTTGGAAATCCAGCCTCATATTGCAACACCAATTTAACACCTGATCCCGGTGCCAACCTCACATTCCAAAGGACTTCTCCACTCTTCTTCAATTCTGCATCGGCCGTTCCCCATGCATCTGATTTCTTACTTCGACGAACAAGCTCGCCTCCACTACTAGAAGTTCTCTCCCTATCCCTATCTCTTTCCCGCTCCCGACCTCCTTGAAGCATCTCATCATCCAAGTTCAAGCCCGTAGGAATTCTATCACCATCAGGTTTCAAACCTCGAGGGACCAAAACCTCGACTCGAAGTCTCTCTTCTTCGGAAACAGGCACCTGATCCATAACTAATAGACTAACACCTCGTTGCATTCTCGTGTTACGCAAGGACAAAGAACGTAAGAAGACATTGCTGTCTTCTTTTGAGAAGATCCCGCTCTGCGAACGTCGTACCTCGGGCTTGTTATACACGACCTTGATAGCCGGATCAACACCAAGATTCAAGCTCAGGCTTTCACCAACAGAACATCTTGGGAAGGTAGCTTGACCCAGAAAGCTGCCATCCAAATTGAGTCCCACTGGGCCTGTTAACAGTGGAATTTTCGATGAATTTCGTAATTTGGCCTTGAGGAATGCAACTGTTCGAAGCTTAGGTATGACTACATGCTCAAATACAATATTCTTAAACTCAATTTTGGCAATCTTGTGCTTAAGGACAGAGTTTGAAGGCATAAGGGTTTTAAGGCCAGGAAGATCATAGGTGGTAGACATGCCAGACTCTTCCCAAGCTCCTTCTTCAAATGTAAGGGTGGGTTTTGGTGAAAGAAGACGTTGAATTAGAGGGGTTTCGAAGGCGCCTGTAGGATCACCTATATCTGATCCAGGCGCGGAGACATTGGCGCTATGCTCTGAATGTATGAGAGGCTGGACGCTACTAAGGAGAGGGTTACCTTGAGCTGGCTGGTTGCCAGAGTTCTCGGCAATAGACTCAGGGTTGTTGGCTGGAGATGGACGCAAGGACCCAAATAAACCACCGCTAGAGACGGGATTTTGGGATGGAGCAGCGGCCCCAAATAAGCCACCAGTAGAGGCAGGATTATGGGATGATACATTAGATCCAAACAGAGCACCGGCGCTGGGTCCTTGAGATGGTGCAGTAGATCCAAATCCCGCAACTGGTGGAAACAAATTTTGTTTGTGGTGGGCTGGGGCGTTGCCAAACAAATTGTTACCCGGGAATCCACTTTTGTTTGCAAATACATTGTTGGTCGGCTCGAATCCGAAGAGGAGATATCGAGGTTGCTGAAGATGTTGATTATTTTTATCAGCCCATTCCGTTCTCTTGGCCGCAATTTCACTGGTACTGAAAAGAGCGGCTTCGGCATTTCTACTCCCCCCTTTCAGTAGTCGCACGTTCCATGGGGGTAAGGTTGGTATAGATTCATTGAAACTAGTGATGGATGTTTGAGAAGTTGAGAGAAGAACTTTGGCATCACGCCATGTTTCTGAAGTCATGTTCTTTAGCTCGGCCGCATACTCTAATACACCCGTGCTAGTCAAGGTATTAAGGCTGAGATCGTAGCGTGGAGACCAAGACACTTCATAGGTAATGTAAGAAATGGAGAGGCTGATGATATCTGTAGCTCGACGGCTAGAGACTTGGTAGTTGTTGACGGTCATGTCACTAGCTACCGAGCCAGGACGGGATGATCCAGATGTCATAGCAGAGCTCGTAGGCTCGATACTAATTGTGACACGATAAACTTTCTTTGGCCAGAACAAACTTCTCTCTGACTTGATACGTAATTTTTCCTTTGCCGACTCAGCATTCTTTCGAGATCTGGTCGCTTGAAGCTTAATTTTTTGCTTGAATGCTTTCCGTTGTGCCTTCGTTCGTGCTTTTGTTAATTTGCTTTTCTCTTTCATCAATCTAACAATTTCATCTTGCGTAACTTCCAAAGCAGCAGTTGCAGCTACGTGTTCAACATAAATCTTCTCACGCTCATCGCGATATGCTTTGATGAGTTTCTCGAATTGTTCGGGCGATGGGGGATTATCGCGAACTGTAGCACCATAATCCTCACAAATCTTCAGACGACTCGCAACAGAATTAATCTTTTCGGTTTCTTGGGCGAGCAAACGGTTCACTTGCTTGATTTTGGTATCGACAAGCTTCATCGATTCATCCTCGGAGTCGGAGGAATCATCATCTGTTTCTTCCTCAAGCTCAGAGTCGGATGAATAAACTTCTTCGTAAACATCACGATTAGGTAGAAGATCAACAGATACCTCAGTGATGGTGGCGGAACCATTTCCTTCAACTTTGATGGAGTGTTCATCAATGGTTGGAGCAAGTCCATCGATGATGATTTGATTGGTTCCGGTCTAAACTCCGTCAGCACAACGAACCACGGTATGTATTCAAATTTCTTACCTGTAATGTGATATCTCTGATATCACGAACAATCTGAGCTCTAGTTGGAAAGATCAAAACACTTCGAGTGCTTAAATCTCGAACGCGGAATTCTTGTTTGCTTGACATTTTTACCCAATTTTCTGGGTTTGTTGTCGACGCGTATTAACAGTCGTAGAGTGGGGACTCCGCTGGGCATTCACCTACAGAAAATTTCACGGATAATGAGGAGAGTGTGATTATCGAATGTTGAGAGTAGATTTTGATGAAGAGTAGAGATGGAAAAAAGGATGAACAGAAATGAAAAGTTGCTTCTTCCCTCAAATCCTTATATTCCGTTCTATCGCCCGACGCTCAATATTGACGTCCGATGTTCATATTTTGGAAGAATTTAGGGTATCAGTGGATGTCAGGCAACTGAAAGCTTTACCTTTTGCCCCGCATATTGATGAACTTACAATTTTGTGTGGCCAATCAACAATTATATATCACGTTGGAAACCGCGGCTATGTTCCACTGCGAGGCAACACGAACAAGGAAATGAAGTAAAAATGGAAAATGTAAGACAGAATGATGGTAACTTTTTTGTCGAGTCACATTTACTTGGATAGGCATGAATAGATAATCAGCCTGAGTTTGAAAAGTATAGAAATTTAGAAAATGCAAAGCTGTAAAGGTGTATCTACTGTGTAGCTTTTATATAAAAATCTCTATGAAGTGCTCGAATAGCGGATAAGAAGAGGAGAGAGGGGGAGGAAGCATTAGGTGTGGCGAGGTCCTATTCGTTGTTTGTGGCGAGTAATGATCTAGTATGTATGTTTGAAAAGCGGTGAATCATTCCATAGTGGCAGAATATTTTAAATACACTTCTCCCCTCATTTTGTTCAAACCCTCTTTTCTTCTTAATCACGAGGTACCCCTTCTTCCCCTCGCTTGATTTATTCCGTGTTCTTGTCCATTCTCTTCAGAAAGTGATGAGAACTTAGATAAACTTCAGTTACCCTCCACAATACCTGTTGAAGTAATTCATGGTGAGTGCCAGGATTAATAAGTTGGATTGTGTCATCAATTTGAATTTATAATTGAAAAATAAGCCATAAGCTACCACAAGCAAATTAGCAATCTGAATCCGACGCTACCAATCAACATATGGGAACTTATCTATACAGTTATGGAACGAGGAAACGACTTTTCTATGGTAAGATCGAGCCAGAAGTATATCTGATTAACAAATGCTCCCCTTCTCAGCCAAATATCACCATTGACTACTTTCAGTAACATCAATCATAGACTATGGGGAAATATCCATTCCTAAGCACGATATCGTTGAATGATGTTTTGTAAGCAGATATATTTCTAAGCAGTTCTTAATGTTGTATATACATACAGATCTATCTCCATCAACTTGGAAGAGCACTCGAAGAAGTCCTATAACAGTTCAATAAGTCTCAAATCAGGTACTTTTTGGATATCCACCTCTAAGATTTAGGACATCTCTGTGATATAAACATCTCGTAGTAATATCAAATCCATTTTTAAGTCATCATGTCGAAAATTGTCCTCATTCTCGGCGGTGGACCCAATATTGGACTCAATATCGCTCGTGTTTTCTCATCGAAAGGATCATACAAGACCGTAATTGTATCGCGAAATCCTAAAGAAGAGCTCATCAAGGCGACTGATCTTTCTCTCCAAGCCGATTTCACTGATCCCAAAAGCATAAAACGCATTTTTGATGAAGTGAAACAGAAATTTGGAGTTCCAAATGTTATTGTATATAATGGTTAGTCTTTCTGTTCTAGGATCGGGGTGTTAATGACCCGACTACAACTCGATTATTCGAGACTATAAAAACTTTTAACTTGCTTCGTATGATGGCCTTATACAAGATTGTTAGGCAGTCTGAAACATTCAACACTCCGAAGCCAAATCAATGAAACCTACTGATGAATAGAAAAGCCGCAGCGTTAACAATTACTCCTGATCCTCTCTCTGTGCCATTGGAAAAGTTCAATGAAGACCTCAATGTAGTCATTACTTCAGCATATGCTGCTGCACATGAGGCTGTAGAGGGATTCAAAACTCTTCCTGAAGCTACCAATAAGACATTTATTTACACCGGAAATATACTGAATCGTCAAGCCATCCCATCATTACTTGCGTTTGGCATTGGAAAGTCTGGTGCAGCTCATCTTATCCAAAGTGCTTCGGAAGTGTATAAGAAAGATGGATATAGGTGCGTGAAAATCAAACGGAATTGTGAATTTGAATTGACAGATCAAAGGTTTTATTGGGCGGACGAACGAGCGACAGAGGGAGGGCCTAAAGGAAACGCAATTGATGGTGAAGCACATGGAGAATTCTACTATGAATTGGCGACGAGTGAGAAGCCTTTGACTTGGGATGCCACTTTCGTGGCTGGGAAAGGCTATGTTGACTTCAATGGCAAACTGGAATAATTGAGGATAAATCTCAGAGAGAGCCTGAGATAAATAGAGTTATCATGTCATTATTTTATGGTTTAAAAGGAAGCGCCGAACGAAAACCCTTACCATTTGTTGCTAGGATCTAGGAAAAATAACCACTTTTCATTTTCGCAAATTTTATAGCGCCTTCAGGCTTACGGTCGCGTAGAACTCTCTAGTAAATAGGATACTAGGTGTAGGTACCAATTTTTATCATATTCATTAATCAGTCGACCATTTAAATATGATTTATAATGAGTATAATGGGTAGACTTCGTAACAGTAAATATCTTTCAATCACAATTGTGTAGAATCTACCTAGTACCTAGGTCACCACCACAAGTCACGTGTTGAGATAGATATTCACGTGACTCCAGGCGTCATCAGCACGTGAAAAGATTGAACCAGATACAATGTTAGGCGATGGAAACCTTGAAGAAGCACAACGCTTTACAAGGACATCAAATGTGTAAACACACTATCCACAGGTGAACGTTGCATATTCGCGTGTTGACAATCAGAGTGGGTCAGTCGTATGTGCAGCGATGAGGTAGCAAGTGATAATCCATCAAAGATACAGATCATCCTTACTGACATTCTGCCCCCAGTCATCCTGTGTATATATCTATTCGTATATATACGTACGTATGGAAGAAGTAACTGTCAGATAGCTGGCACTGGACAACGGTAGAATCGCAAAATCCAACCTTTTGGTTGGTCTTCCAATTCGATTCAGAAGAACCCAAGACGCCCATGAACAATCTTTGATTGATATCTCTTTGCTTTCCTAATCTCGACTCTCCTGATTTAAACCCCCCTTTTCAAATATAGAAGTTGGAACAAAATCATCTCCTGACTGGTTCACTATCACCCGAAGGGATCGGATCATGAATAATCACCTGTCAGCAATCCAAATGGACGAGTATCCAACAGCCTTGAAATATTACAGTCTCGATTTGATCATGGTCTGGGCCGAGTTGGTGCGTTTTTTTGACTCTAACACTTGGTATATCTAGCCACTAAGAACTTTCGGTATGATTATTGTTGTTCCCTCCTTCGTTGTCCTAAGCAATTGAGAATTGCTATCCCATGCTTCCGGCTCAAGAGAGATGACACATCTTATGAGAAATGGTAGATGAAAGTGGATTATTAGCATTTTATACATGAACGGTTCATGCCAATGTCTTGAATTCATGGAACTTGATAATGATTCCAAACCTGTTCATCCTAAGCCCAACTCAACCCCCCCTAATATTGTAGACATGGGACAACGAGATGGCATATTGACTATCGAAAGTAACTTCTCTATTGCAGTCTATAAAGAGAAAATTACTTTCGAATGGACTAATTTGAAGAAGAGATTCTCAAAAGTATCAGAACATTAAGTGCCTTCTGATAGAATGCAATCCTTCAATTCGCCTTTTCTTGTCTCACGATTTGAGTCCCATTTGTGACTTCCTCCATATGATATATCATCTGAAGTGGAACATGATTAGCTGAGTGCGATGCACATTCATCATCGGCTTTGTAGTACAATCCGATTACGAATTTCCTGGTTTGCAGTACAATCGTTGAGTTACATCTGATTCGCTCAAATTTCAGTACCATCTGTCTTCAATTGTATCTATAGTTGAGCGGCAAAAACTTTTCACACTGCTCCCGAGTTGCTATTGCAATACGTTGAAAGGGTCCTACCCATGAACTTAGATATTTATCCATTAGCACGGTAGTCTACACTACTGTCTTTGCACCATAAACCCACGCCGGAGAGTATCTTCCAACTTTGAAGTATGGCTGGCACTACAGGTAGCTACTCATAGTGCTTAGGCTCATCAAATCTACCAAGGGCCACATATTAGGATAATTATTAAGCTCCAATATGAACACTTCAAATGCGACAATTATCTACGATTGTTACGAGGGAAGGTTCAAACTTTAAAGCTGTTGAAAATCATATAAAGATTTGAGTACAATATACCAATCTTTAATAAATTCTCTTTATTATTTCCAAGTGGTATCTTTTAACGCCGATAACCTAGCTATATGCTCTTCAAATTGTATTATGTAACATGCGGGTGAAATTATCCGGACATCCACTCGTGTTCAAGACAGTCCTCAACTGTCAATCTTTTTTCAAAGTCTTTTTCCAACATTCTCACCAAAAGATCTACTACTTTTTGACTGATAAGTTGACCCAGTGGGCCCCTCTCCATATCGAGGGACACTTTGTCGTTTTTGATCATCAAAATCGTATTTTTCTTCTTCTTTTCCTCATAACCCGCTGGCTTAGCGGAATAAAAAGGAAGATAGCCCAGTAGGCATTGAAAAAGGGAGATCCCAGCTGCCCAAATGTCTACCTCGAATCCTATACCAGTAATTTGAAGCTCCTTACTGAAGCATTCCGGTGCCATATCTTGATAAGTTAACAAATACTATTTGAGAGTTTGTATCGTCTGTTGTACGCACTTTGAGGTCATCTTGTTTCTTTTGCCACCTATCAAATTGTCTGCCAAGCCGAAGTCTGCTATCATCATACGACCACCCGAGCCGCGCCCAAGGATCATATTTCCTGGCTTTATATCGCGATGCAAGGTCTTTTTAGATTTCTATCAATGGAATTAGCACACTATTTTCCACCGACTTCCGGATTGGCTTTCTTGAGTCGGGGTTCCTACCAAGTATTCAAGCCCCAATAGGATGTCCTTGAAGCACATCTTCATTCGAGTCTCTTCGATGTATCCTTTCTCAACAATCATGTTGAACATGGTCTTCTCCCCCAAATCCATAACCATTCTGCTTCCTTCATCTATACATGCGTAGAAGTCATAAACACGAAGAATCGATGTGTGATTCAACTTCTTGTGCAAATTCCACTCTCCTTGCAACGATGCCTTTTTTGTATATTTCAATTCCATCTTGACGGCGAATAACTTGTTTGTAGCTTTCTCCGCAATGGAACTTACACTTCCAAAACCGCCTTTACCAATAGCTCTAAGAGTTCTATATTTTTCGTGGAACGATTCTTTAAGAAGACGACCTTGCTTGAAGGTAGTGAGAGGCGAACTTCGATGGAGTTTAGCCTGTCTTCGGTGGCAGCATCGAGTTGTTCCTCTCAGAGGTTGGGGCTTGGATGCCGAGTTGAAACCGCCAACGTTAAGCGACAACGGGTTCGCGCCTATGATGTTGAGAAGTCAGAAAGTCTATTCCATAGACATCTGCAGAATTAGAGTAAATTGGTAGGATTGAATTTATACAAGACAGAGAATGACATGCATAATCTCAATTGACAACTTGATGTGGAGGGAATAACACGAAGATAAAGTTAAATTTGAAACTCACTAGGATTTGTTGTCAAAGAAGGAGCTGAAGTAGCTGGAGTATAAGACAAAGTTTGACGTTTCATAGGTGTATAAACTTTTTCTTCGATAGGCGAAGTATCCGTAGAGGCATTTTGATAGCCCATTGCTTGATTTTCGATAATCATATTGGATGGAGTCTTGAAGATAAATGATGTTGCTTCTTAAGTCTAGGTCTTTCGGATTGTTCTGAACAAACATACTTGATTGATTGATTGATTGATTGAATTTACGTCCACCTTCAGTCTAAGACTATATAGGACGACTAGGCCTTAGGGGCCTAGTAAGTAACTTTTTATTT